>JAOYNN010168245.1:0-11056 GCA_025770095.1 Goniobranchus kuniei
GGGGAAGGGGTCAGCGGGAAAAAGACAATAAACCTGATACCAACAGAATAAACTCTTGTGCTGGAACAGAGCAGTAGGTCTACATGTGTCTACCTTCTATGACGTGAAGTAATGAACAGGAGCTGAGAGAGATATAGACCTACCTACACTATAGCTTTGTGACGACAGGCAAAAAAAAGAGAGAGAGAGAGAGAGAGGGGGGGAGGGGGAGTTAGTACCAGTATCTTGCTGTCAACGTGAATGGTGAGGTACACACTACATACCAACATAAACTTTGCAACATGCATGCTTGTATAGGTGAATAAGACCCAAGACCTGTCTCTGATGTGATCACTTGCTGAGGATAAGTAAAAGGCGAGGCAACTGACCAATGGCACTTGCAGTGATGGAATGGAATGGGGATGAGTAATAGGAGTTGTGAGGAGGCTATACTTTCGGCGCGAGATGCACAAGTCGTCTATTACATGTAGTGTGTACATGACCTACTAAAGCCTGGTGGGTCGGTACATTGCTTTCTTAGTATGCCAACTAATAAACAATTAATATGTGACAATTCCCCCCTTTAAGTTCGTGGTTTTCACCAGGTACCTCTTGGAAGCATGTCGATAAAGCAGAGTAAGCAGAAAAAAGATCGATATAAGAGAAATTATTCAGTAAAGATAATGAAGGAAACTTTGGGAATTTGAAAACATGTCGATGTATCAAAATGTCGATAAATAGGCTGTCGATATAAATGGATTACAATTTGTATCAATACTGGTACCTTTGGTGCTGCTCTTTCAGCAAAGAAAGTATATCTTAAAGCAGCTGATTGTGAGCTGGTCATCAACTCCCTAAATAACTTTTGCTCAAGCTCCACAGCTTCACTGAAGGGAAACTTTGCTGCATTTCTAACAGCTTTCAAGCAAGACTTCAAAAATAAAACGAAAAAAAGAAATAGTTATGTTGATTTTGGTAATTTTCCTCATATAAGAATAGAGTTTCTAAATTCGGTCACATTGTTTTCTTGAGAACAAAAGATTTCTTTGATCAATTAAGTTCAACTGAAAAAGTTTTTTTTTCCAAAGGCTACTTTAATGCTGGAACAAATCCCTTTGTCATTAAAAAAAAGCTTTTAACCTAAATTGTAATTATTCAGGAGTAAAGGACATAAGAAAAAAAAAATTCAGTTGCCATAGACTAAGGGACTGCGTTTAAAGAAATAACAGTTTACAAAGAAAATTAAGTATTCACATCTAATCATAATAATCAACTTGCATATTTTTTATCTGAAATTTATTAGTCATTGTTGTGATTAACAACTTATGAAAAAATAAAATCTGGCCTGTAAAATTTTTCAAATTGTTCAAATTCAAGAAAATTGGATTTTCCATCCACACTTTTCACATTCAAAATTCTACATCTCCAAGAGTATAAAGAGTAATGACTAGCATAGAACCAAAACTTGCCAGTTATGTTCAGAATATGTCTATGAGTCATTCCCAATGTCCACTCCTCCTAATCCCTTAAAAAGGATTTCCAATAAGGAGTTTTAAGAGACGTACTGCTCTATTGTAGTTTACATCTAGAAAAATCTAACTATATCTTATCTAATGTGTCTTCTTTAAAGGTATATAGATATTTTAGGGCTACTGTAAAAAGTAAGAAGCCATGGGGGGAAAAAATTCAAACAAAATGACAACATTTCTCACCACAGGAGCCATCAATCCTTTGTACTTCTTCTTTGTTACTGTTAATGCCGCTGAAGAAAATAAAAGAAACAAAATCATTATAATTCATTGTGTCATTTCTAAGGGTGCACAGTCTCATGATTGTTAATTTCCATTAAAAATATGCTATTTGATGACAGTTTAATGTATTCCTGTAGGGAGCGTTTTAAAAGACCTACCCTCATACAATTTGTCTACATTAGAGGCATCAATTACAGATTCCTCACTAAGTCTACGGGGAGCTTTCGTTTCCACACTGTGAGCAAATGATTTTGCTTCATTCAACAGATTTCCATCCACAATCTGAATGGCAAAAAAGGAAAAAAGGGTTAAAAAAAAAAGGAGACATATATACCCAACAGACATGTCTTCAGAAAGGAAAAATTTGACCCACGATTATTGTTCCTAAGTAATAAGAGGACTATGATCGTCTTCTCAAAAGACTGCTATTTTAGATTGTCAAGCAAATTGTGACTATGATTATTTTTAAAGTGGAGATTGTTTGCATACATCACAAATCATAACAACTATTTGACAAGGGTCGTCCTGTGTTTCTTACAAATTATGACTATGATCATTCTTTCCGTGGATTCTTCAGACTAACATTAACAAAATCCTTTAAGGAGTTTCTAATGCACCAATCATCATTTGAAGGCTAACAGTCCTACTCAAAATATGGTCTAAGGGCCAAGCAGATTCTGAAGTATGGTGTAAAATATAAAATCAGGGATTTTTCACAATTGAGTAAATTCAACTAATTCTCTAGCCAAAATTATCAATTTCATCTGCTAACTCAAATCATTACCTACATTACAGAAAAGGTAGTTTCTAAAGTCAGTCAAAAGCTAAGAGGTGACCTTGAACAATAAATGCCTATTTTTTAATTAAGAATTTAGTGCAGCAAAAAATCTAGCTTTCATCTTACCTCAAATGGAATTTGTTTTTTCTTTTGGCTCAGTGGATGCTCGCATGATGTACCATAAAACAGGCAATGAGAAAATTCCATTGTCCAAAATTGGTTTACTTGCATTTTAAGAAAACGTCAACATGCATGGCATAAAATCCAAAAGCAATATGCGCATACCCATGCATAAATTTCTTTCCTAATACAGTAGTTACCATCTAATAACCCGCAGCCTTATAACCCACTTCACATAATAACTTGCTGTTGTCATTAAACATAATTCTTTTTCTTTAAAAAAAAAAAAAAACTCTTATAAACTGCATCCCAGACTGCAACTTCGTCTTATTACCCTATATTTTTTAATGAGCAGGTAAAAAGACAATAACAATTTTCAAGATTTCACAAGCATTAAAGTGCATCCAGACAAGCCATTGGTATCTCACTGTCTCCAGAAACACATACGCCTCACAAATGCAATGAAAAGTAATTGCCCTACCCTAATCCCGATCACTCCTTCGTCATCTGGTTGACCACATCAAAGCACGGGCATGAAAGTTCACCTTGTTGGAACAAAGTGGCATTGAGTGTAGACACTCCCGTGATGATTCATAATGCAAGAAAATATCATAGATGATAGATGTCTGTCAACATGAGTGAAAGGGACAAAGGGAGGCATTCGCCATTGTGTTTTGTGTTATACGTATGATTTGACAGGGCTTGTCATGCAATGTACCTGATTGACACAATCAATGTGTTTGTAGTGCTGGCAATCATCTTTTAATTTGACACCAGCTGGCCAATCAACACAGTGGGTGGTCAGGGACTAAACCAACACTTTACCTACAGTTTATTGTGCTGACACTCAGTAATCTGACACCATCTCTGCTGGAAAAGAAATTTAGGTTGAGACTTTAAAATGGCTGCTCCAAGCCTCCAATGAATATTTTCTTTGAATAAGTCATGATAACCTCCATTTATGTTTAATAATATTTGATGGAGTAAGTAGACTGAAGCCACCTGGATCCCACCTGCCATTACCAGGGCCATGTCATTTTATTATGCATTTAGGAGGCAAAACTGACATCCATAACTTGTTAACTCCTTGCATGTAGGCCTACTCGTATACATCTTATAACCCGCTTCAGCTAACACCCCATTTGCTTTGTCACAAGGGCTGGGTTATAAGGCAGAGACTACTGTAATGAAACCATTCAGAAATTTTTTTTAATTTTATTAAGTAAAATCTATAGAAGGCGATAGATTTTGAAATTAACTTTTATACAAAAAGGTAACAATAAATCAGAGTTGGCGGCCACCTCCATTGGTCTTCTTAATCTGGAAATTCTTTCTGTTTTATTTTTCTAATTTATGAACCCTTAAATAACCTTTCAAAAAGCATTTTAAAACCAGACCCACTCCAGCATTATAAGTGGTGACTTCTTTTCAGTCTCTTTTTTTTTAAGTTTGGTATTCTTATAAGACAAATGGTATCCAGTGATTTTATTTGTCAGCAGGAATGAAATGAACATGTACATAAACTGCAACTAAATGCTCTTTACCTTGTCTATAATGCCATATTTCAGAGCATCAGTTGCACTTATGGGATCACCAGAGGCAATCATATTCATGGAAACAGCAATGCCTGAAACCCTTGGAAGACGTACAGTTCCCTGAGCTCCAGGCAATAAGCCGAGTTTCACCTCTGGAAAGCCAACCCTTTTAGGAGACAGTAAAAATTTCAAAGAAATTAATCATCTTAATCCAATTCAATTCAATTCAAGTTCATTATTCATCCCATGTAGTGAAATTTTTCTTTGGACATGTAAAAAAGTAAAAAAACATAAAAAATTTTACAACTAAAGAAATATTGATAAGGATATAGTGTAGTATGTATATATGTATATAATATCAATGGAGTAAGAATTTGCACGTAGAATAAACAGATCATACGTGTTTGTAATAGTACAATAAAAGTGCACCCATGTTTCCATTTATCACAGATAAGATATTCACAGGCATAATAATATTATGTAAAACTTGTATAATTTCATTTTGTTTAAAAATTGCAGATTCAATACATATACGCTCAGCATAAGACATCAAGTATTGATGAAATTCTAATTTCAAAGTTTAATCATTATCATTAAAAAGTCTGATGGCTGCTTGTTCGGGTTTTGATCGATAAAAGGTGATAGTGTCTCCTTGATTTTGTTCTGATCATATACTTGAGTAAAGGGTGTCCCTCATCTCCTCTGATTGCCTGGACTTTAACAAGAATCCTGTTTAACAGGATCTCCTCAATGAATTGAATGTTTGTTGTAAATTTAGAGGCTGATCTTACAACCTTATCAATTTTTATCTTGTCCCCCTTCTGAGCATTTCCTCCCCAGCAGGTAATGTAGAATGTTAAAATGCTCTCAATCACAGATTTATAAAAAAGTGCAATTAGTGTTTTGTCTACTTTAAACTGCCCCAGATTTCGTACAAAATACAAGCTTCTGTTTGCTTTACATTTGACGGTGTAAATATGGCTTGTCCAGTTCAATTTGTCATCAATAGTAATACCCAAATATTTGTAATTGGAAACGCGTTCTATTTCATGGTCATTTATTTTTATAGGGACAATTTCATTTGTCTTTTCACGGAAATCAATTATCAATTCTTTTGTTTTGCCTACATTTAAAAGAAGATGGTTTGTGTCACACCATTTAACAAATGTATTGACTTATAATCTGTATGATTTTTCATCTTTATCCGTGATCAATCCCTGAAGAGGGGTGTCATCAGCAAATTTTAAGAGGGCGGTTTGGTCTTCAGTGAAATTTAGACAATCATTTGTGTAAAGCGTATATAAAACAGGCGGGATGACACAGCCTTGGGGTGCACCAGTGTTAGTAGCAATATTATTAGATCGTTTCCATCAAGGAAGACGAACTGAAATCTATTGCTTAAAAATTCAAATATCCATGCAATAAAATTGACATTCAATTCAAGCAATTTATAAACAAGAAGATGAGGCTGTATGGTGTTGAATGCCGAGAAAAAAGTCAACAAACAAGATCCTACAATAAATATTTGCGTTGTCTAAGTGTTTATATGTGTTATTTATGAATACAAGAATAGCATCTTCAACATTTCGTTTTGTTTGGTATGCAAATTGGAATGTATCAAGATAAGGTGTAATTTGATCCTTAAGATGATTCAAAATCATTCTTTCAAAAGATTCCGTAACAATTGATGATAGAGCAACAGGTCTTAAATCATTAATAGAACAAAACGTTTCTTTTTTGGGAACAGGTAACAATTTTTGAGGTGTTCCAAATTTGGGGAATAGAAGATGATGCAAATGACCAATTAAAAATAAATGTAAATATCTGACAAAGTTCAGCTGCACATGTTTTAAACACTGTCCCACTCATTCCATCTGGTCCTTTTGCCTTGTTTAGATTTATTTTCCTGAAAACATTTCTGGTTTCGTTTTCATAACTTTCATCATTCATTTTAGTTTCATTCAACAATTCCTTAGCTCTTTTCATTTCATTACTAAAATTAGCTTAATCGAAATGGGAATAAAATGCATTTTAATTCATCCAGGTCTAAATTTTCTAGTACAATTGGTTTTTCCTTACTGTAATTAGCGATCTTTTTATGCCCACGTTTCTTTCATGTTTCCTGTATTAAAGTGTTCTTCGATTCTCTTTCTATACTTGTCTTTACATTTCACTATCTCCTGAAGTGAAAAGTAGTGTCAAATGCCACATTCTACATGAATGGCAAGACCAATGGAAACACAGCGGTAAGGGCAAGCTGGCGCACCAAATATTTGGGGACGCAAACCAAAAACTTAAAATTACAGATGAGACTAAAGTCCCTGTCAATAGGATAATAAACAGACTGAGACTCGGCAAAGCTAAGTACATGATCGAAAACCCTCAATGTGGCATATGCCTATGCAATGAAACTATCGAACATTACATAATAGAATGTCCCGAACATGATTTGGACAGGTAACTATTAAAATAAACATGCATCGACCTCGGGATTGCCCTGGACACAACCATCATATTTGGTCCGGACCCCTCCCCCCCCCCCATCCCAGGCCTTAACAGGGATGTGAGGAAATACGTCCTCGGAACCTTAAAAGACATTTAATGTAGACACCGAATGTGACACAGTCCGGAAGCCGTAAGGATAGCTTACTAACTATTAACAACAGCTCAGTACAGAGAGCAGGACTGACCCCTTGTCTGAGTTTGTAATCACTAAGGAATCAAAGACGAAGTCTTCCAGAAGAGCACAAGATGCACCTGAACTCCACACAATCAACATCACTGGAGGACGAAAGAAAGCCAAATGAAAAGACAAGTCAGAGCAGAAGACATCCCACAGCAAGCATCAGAAAACCAGGGCTGAACAAGACAAGGACAGTTGGAAGCCAAGTCCTCATCACACCCAATATGGGAGAGGGCGAAGGCAACTGAACCACACAGTCCAAGACAACCAAGCGGACTCTGGAATCCCCTATGCACCCATTATGTGAGGGGATGAAGGCCGCCCGGCAGCGGACGACAGACATCCCTGACACCACCTCAGCATTCCGACGCCCCTGCAGCAGCCGTCTCTCCACAAATCGCCCCCCCCCCGCGTTTCATTTCTTCCCTATCCCCCTCCACCTTTCCCCCTCACCTCCCCCTTCTTTTTTCCAGGTGCATACTATGAAGAATCCACGAAACGAGCCTGATTCACCTACACACCCACTATGGGAGGGGACGAATGCGGACCACAACACAAGACCTGAAAAGAGGCCAACGGGCCCCTAAATCCCCTACTACACCCACTATGGGAGGAAAGGAAGGGCAACCTGTTGCAAAAGGGAGCGCTCGGAGGATGTTCCCAACCCTCACAGAAGAAGTAGTAGAAACCAAGCATCATCAACACATTCCCTTGGTCAACCAAGCCAGTCCCCCTAAGCTGAAGACTGTACATTCTGAAAAACTACAACAGAGGCCCACCAAACACCACAGACGCCTCACCGCTCATTGAGACGGTAAAGAGGGCAGGCCCAGCACATCTGAATTCCCGTAAACCACACTAACTCCAACCCGAGAGTCAGGGAACTCCAGATGACAACCCACGGGTAACCTACCAAAGCCACGACGGGGGTGGTGGAGGCAAGAACCCGAGCATAATCAACAGCAGAAAAGACAACCGCCAAACTGAAGACGAGGGTCGGGGAGGCAAGGACTCACTAACAACTACAGGGCGGAAACTACCACCGGACATGTTTATTCTAATCTAGACATAATAAGTGCATATTGTAAAGTCTTATAATTTGTGGATTTCTCCTTTGCATTAATACACTTCAATCACATATACATATCAAAATGCTATGAGCTAATCTAAATATGAACAACTATCTCATTTCTTGGGTCCTCGAATTTTAGTAGAAATTCTCAATTTGTTAAAGGTGACAATATAAAATCAAGTACTATCATAACAAACACAGGAGCGCTTCAGGGGTATATTATCTCCCCTGTGCTATTTACAATCAATACAAATGAGTGTTCCATTGATACTCAGGAAACATATTATCTAGAATTGAGGTTGTCACGGAAGCCACATCCGCAGCAAATCTCAGATCTGTAAGTCATTCGCCATCCATTTTCACGCTCTTCTCTTCCAGCTTGATCTTTCTGAATACCTCCTGAATTGTCACGGTGAAAAGTTTGAGACTTATTGGGTATCCTTGCTTTTCTATGGACAAGAAGAGTTCATGGTTGCTGAGTTACAGTGAAATAGGGTCTGATGGAAGAAAAATGGCATTCGGACATGTCTGCGGAAATATTTTAGACATCGATTTGAGGCCGACCGTAAACCCAGTGAATGAGAGGGGTAGGCAAGGCGGGAAATACCGGTAGAGATCATCGGGTTGGACATGACCGCTTGAATGTATATGCCGTCTTGGCAATATGCCAATGAGGTCGACTTTAACCAACGTGTGATAGATCGATTTGCTACGTTGAAGGCAAGAAGGACCCAGTTTCTACACAGATATGTAAACTTAGGCTAGAATCTAGATCTATCTTATAAATAATGTTTATGAATAATCACTTATATTAATATTCCTCATGGGCCACTGGGCTAGACTGGGATTACCACGAAGTTAGAACAAAGTTATGTTATCATAAAGGAAGGAGATTACCAAGACTTTAGAGCAAACTTATGTTATACCAAAGCAAGGAGATTACCACGAAGTTAGAATGAAGTAATTTTATAACGAAACAAGGAGATTACAAAAAAGTAAGAACAAAGTTTTATTATCATAAACGAAGGAGATTCCGAGACGTTGGAGCAAACTTATTTTATACCAAAGCAAGGAGATTACCACAAAGTTAGAATAAAGTCATTTTATAATGAAACAAGGAGATTATCACGAAGAGAGAACAAAGTTATGTTATAATGAAACAAGGAGATTATCAGAAAGATAGAAAAAAGTTCTTATAATAAAACAAAGAGCTTACCAAGAATTTAAAACAAAGTTATGTTATAATCCAGCAGGGAGCTTATCAGGAATTTAGAACAAAATTCTGTTTGAATGAAGCGAGGAGATTACAAAGAATTTAGAACAAAGTTATATTGAAATGAAGCAAAAAGATAACCTATAATTTAGAACAAAGTTATGTTTTAATGCAGCAAAAAGATAACCTATAATTTAGAACAAAGTTATGTTATAGTGAAGCAAAAAGATAACCTATGATTTAGAACAAAGTTATGTTATAATGAAGCAAAAAGATAACCTATAATTTAGAACAAAGTTATGTTATAATGAAGCAAGGAGATTATCTAAACGTTAGAACTACGTTATGTTATAATGAAGCAAGGAGCGTACCAAGAATTTCGAACAACGTTATGTTAAAATGAAGCAAGGCGATTGCCACGAATTTAGAACAAAGTTATGTTATAATGAAGCAAGGAGATTGCAACGAATTTAGAACAAAGTTATTTTATAATGAAGCATGAAATTTACCACGAATTTAGAACAAAGTTATGTTATAATGAAGCAAGGAGATTGCAACGAATTTAGAACAAAGTTATGTTATAATGAAGCAAGGAGCTTACCAAGAATTTAGAAAAAAATTATGTTTGACTGGGGAGAGGAGATTACAAAGAATTTAGAACAAACTTATGATACAATGAAGCAAAGAGATTACGGTACCTATGATTTAGAACACAACTATGTTTGATTGATGCAAGGAGCTTACCAAGAACTTATATAAAATTCAGTTATAATGAAGCAAGGAGATTATCAGAAAGTCAGAACAACATTATATTGTAATGAAGCGAGGAGTTTACCAAGAATTTCGAGGAAATTTATGTTATGATGAAGCAAGCAGATTGCCACGAATTTACAACAAATTTATGCTATAATGAAGCAAGGAGATTACCAAGAGTTTAGAACAAAGTTATGTTATAATGAAGCATGGAGTTTACCACGGATTTGGAATAAAGTTGTGTGATAATGAAGCCAGGAGACTACCTATAAGTTAGAACAAAGTTATGTTATGATGAAGCAAAGAGATTACTTAGAATTGCGAACAAAGTTATGTTATAATGAAGCGTGGGGATTACCACAAATTTATAACAAAGTGATCTTATTTTTTTATGTAATGAAGAAGGGAGATTATCACGACTTTAGAACAAAGTTATAAAGTGTTCTTATTTTTTTTATGTAATGAAGAATGGAGATTATCACGAATTTAGAACAAAGTTATGGCGACTATGTCTGACTTGCTTTGCTTTTCAATTAATATGACCATGTAGATAAGGAGGATGCTAACACCCTCCATTTTGATTATTTCAACAGGAATTATGATGAACGCAGACGAGAACTCCATTCGGTGAAATGAAAGAATTGGTGGGAATGGATGTTAATGATGCTTGGTTTCTTGTAAGGGATGAAATCAAAGAAGTAGAATAAAAATATATTCCCTTAAAACGATCTCGTAATTCTGGTAAACCATTATGGATGATAAGAAAAGTAAGGCGATGCATAAATAAGAAACACAACTTATTTAAGAAATATATCAAGAGTCGCACAATGAGAAATTTTAATGAGTTGTAATAGTAAGAAATGATACAAACGCTTTATAATAGAAACCATCAAGGCTTATGAAACTAGATTCTTCTTCTTCTTCTTCTTCTTCTTCTTCAAATAATCCGACTGACTCAGTCAAACTGAGTATAACTGTCGAAGTGCATGAAGAAAAAAACAACAAAAAGTGAGTTCAAGCCTATGATGTCTAGTAGCTTGCCTTGAGGGTAATCTGGCAGAGGGACAGTTTGAAAGAGTCCACGTCTCTGCAGCTTCTGATAGAATCAGGCATTCTATTCCACAGTCGAAATGAGCTGGGGAAGAAGGAATTTAGGTGGCAATCTAGATTTG
>JAOYNN010168355.1:0-11054 GCA_025770095.1 Goniobranchus kuniei
TTTTGTTGTTTTTTTTTTTTTATTAATAGTAGAGAGAGAGAGAGAGAGAGAGAGAGAGAGAGAGAGAGAGAGAGAGAGATCTCAATTATAGTCTACCAGTAGCTAAGCACAATCATGTAATTCAAGGGTAGGCTCTAGTCTAATGCTCAATGCTACTGTTGGAGTACGTCATATGAGTGAGTAAAGCAAATGATTGCTCTCTAGACCTTGTAGAGACGGATGGCAGTATAAAAAGGGCCTAATTAAGTAGGTCATTTTAGGCCCATTTTTATTATAAATCGGCCGTCATCTCGATGATAGTGAAGGATTATTATTTTGAACACACTCTCTCTCTCTCTCTCTGTCTGAGAGTCTGTCATTCTGTCTGTCTGTCTGTCTGTCTCCCTCTCTCTCTCATTACAATTACAAGACCATCGTACACGCTGCAAACACATGCGTGGTTTTTAAACATCATAGATGCTTATTGGCTCGTACTAGCCTTATTCACGGGATATGAATGGTCAATAATATGGTCTTTTCATTGGCTCTCATTGGTCTTATTCACAGGATGCAGGAGGCTATTATTTTTCCTCATAACAGGATATCATTGGCCAAGTTTACGCCGATAATTGTCAAAGTTGATTGATCCCTATCTTGATATAAGCGTCTACAGGTAAAATTTATGTCGATATATGTGATCTTTATTTACTCATGTCATATTGCAAGACAAAAAAAACGGGACTTTGGTGTCATGTCGATATAAGCGTTGTCGATACATGTCCTCCACTGTGTGTACTTATTTGCTTCAAAACTAAATATGTTTAAAAGGTTATGCCACGTGTTTTAAGTCCTGGCATTTGTGAGGTTATGTGCATGTAATCTTTTTTTTTTTTTAACTTTTGCCTAAACTCATACAATAACACAACATACAGTGTATATAAATCAGCATTTCAGGTGAAAACAAATTGGTCTCAAATATTCTGATACATGGTACATGGTGTACAAAGATATGTACAACCTCCTGCTCTACAATAAAAGTATAAAGGATCTTACTGTATTGGATGATAAGATGCATCAGGAAATTGGCCATCACATAAAAAGCAAAATCAATAGTCACCTGAAATATGTCACAGAGAGTAAAGTTTTACACAATTATTTATATGTGACTTTGAACAGGGTGCATGAAGAAAATAAAGTATTTTCTGGCCAGTGTTGTTTACTCACATACAACCCAAAAGACCCAAAATAGGCGGAGTTAAAACAAAACAAAAAAAAAACACCAAAAAAAAAAGTAAAATATGTGGCATCATAGGGTAAGGAATATTTCCTTTCTATCAACAGAAACAGATCAATTTCCATACAATTTTAATTATCACTTTTGTCTGTTGTTGGGTAGTGCCGGCCTCATCGGCCACAGAAAAGAAAACGCTTGTCACAATCTCACACACAAACATTCATACAGACAACAGGTAAGTGATGACACCAGTCAGGAACCCCCTACCCATTGATAAGCTCTTTTCAGAGATGCCGAATAAGGGGAATGCATAATGCTAACCATCTGGCCAGTGATTAATTAGCCTGAAGGTTTACAAGGACTGGCCATTGTAAAGAGATGGCGCCAGCACATCGTCCAAACAAAAGAAAGCATAATTTTGACACCTTCCCATCCTGACTTGCCCAACCCACTGCATAACATTGAACGAAGCAATCTGCTTCCTTTTATTGCACATCGTCATTTCCAAATTTTGTTGGTCCGGACAATGATTGATAGGTGAGCCAAACAGTACTTATTCGGCTCACAGCTCACAAAGACATTGGCCATGCCTTTTCTTTAGAAAATTGTCCATTCTATCCTTGAGCTACATACAATACCATGGGTAAATAGGCCGCTCCTCTGCCCTCCGTCTTACATCCACATTCAGCTAACATCCACATTTCTGCATCTGCCGAGGATGTGGATGTTAAGCGGAGACCACTGTGCTAGTATTAAATTTCACAGCTGATTACTCAGGCAGAGAGATCATTGATGACATGATAACATTATCGCTTTTTTCTTAATCATAACCATTCTCTTTCTTTTTGTTTCTCTCCTATTTAAGTATTATAGTATTTTTTTTTTTTTTGTAAATAAATTTCTGGAATAAAGCAGTTGGTGGATGTCACGGTATTGTGTCGTTTGGGCACATTTGTTTTAAAAAGCAGAGAGTGATTGTCGTCGGGCTGTATACGATAGACGTAATGTGGGAAACTTTCTTTCTGTTCTGGTGTTTGGGGAAGCATTTTGTCTGTCTAGGTATGTATAATTCACACTTTGGTTTAGAGTTTTAGATAGAACTATTGGCAAGACTTACAAGAAGTTACAATTCTTAGACATAGTTTAGACTTGTATGTTATTATTTTCTCTATTTCAGTTGGTCTTCTTGTTCCTCTGTGGTTATTGGTATCATTGGTGTCTTATCGTGTGTTGTAATACTGCACCAGACAGAAGCGCAGTATATTTGTGTTCTCTCTTTATCAACTGTTTACTAATCAGATTTTAACCCCCAGTGTTATTTGATTCACAGCATTGAGCTGTGGTTGTTGATTAACTTGATGATTATGATGATGTTGAATTTGATTTATTTAGAAGAGGCAATTGGCCTCATTGTTGTGTTATGAAGAAGAGGAATTTGGCCTAGATATAATTATTAGTGATTTACTGAGATATTGAAGAAGCATTTGGCCTAGAGATAATTATTATTGATTTACTGAGATATTGAAGAGGCATTTGGCCACTTACGAGACAATTGATTCTTGGACATTTAGAGCAATCAAGTTATTTTAGGAATTAGTAATCTTAGAAATCCATTGTTTTGGGATTGATTTAAGATCCTCCTAAATATGTAAGGGAAATTTAAAATTAGTAATCTTAGAAATCCATTGTTTTGGGATTGATTTAAAATCCTCCTAAATATGTAAGGAAAATTTAAAAACCTTTGTCGGTCAATCGTTCATACAATTTGTGAAATTGTAATTGTTATACTGCAAACATGTATAATTGATAACTTATGATACATATATGATTTTATATATTTATTTTGATACATAGTTGTTTAATAAATTATTATTGAACTTGTATTTCGGCCTCTCTTGTTAATTAATTTATTTGTTGGTGATGCCATTATTGTTAAGGATTTGGGCAACCTGAAGCTTCACGGACCTTACAAGTGAAGTGGAGCTCTCATGACAGTAAGGTAATGACATGCTCAACAAAGAAGCTTTAAGGAGATGCTTCCAAATTATCTATTGGACATTCCCTTTATAAAATGAACTAAAAATGGGAACATATTTAATTTTAAAATTCTAGTGGGGAAATTAAGTCTTACCATTCTTTTCTCAACACATGATATCAAGTCATTAATCAACGTAAGCATGAAGCTTTCATCAGGACGAGGACCAGGGGTCAGGGAATTGATGTACCAAACGCCACAAGACTGAAACAAAAAAATTAGTTTTAAGTAGAAATAAATCAAAAGATTAATTAGACAAAAATATTTCTGGCGTCGTCTTATTTTGTGATTATTGATTTTATTTACATTATATATGTTGGAGTATAATGTGCAATAATAACATGAAAAACTATGACACAAGATTTTGATAAATGGGCTGGAGATAATATTTTCATGACTAGTTTCATTTCATCAGATATGTTGGTTACAATAAACAGTATTATCAATTAAAACAGATATGATGAAGCCGTTGATAACTGGTTGGAGATAACGTGATAAAGATGACAATAATTAAAAAAAAAAAACAAGAGTTGGCATGATGAAAACGGACATTAAAATTCTTTCTCCATAAAAAAAATATTCTGTTCAGAGTAAATGGCTTTCTCTAATAACCTTACAATATTTTCCTTTACAAAGCACTACAATATTGTTTAGCATTCACCAATTATTAACCTGATTAGATCTTCAGCAATTTAATCTTTTTTTTTCTCACCAGAGCTCTATCCATTATTTCAGACAACTGTTGTAGATCAGAGAAATCATCCTTCAAATCCAAATCAAGTTCACTTTGCTCCAGCTTTTGAGTAAAATCAGTTGGAAACATAGTGACAGGCTTAGAATTCAATCGACTGCACTTTTCAGCCTCACGAACAATAATCCTCCTAAAAAAATCTGAGGATGGAATATAGAGGAAAACTGCACAAAATCATACATATTTCATCTAATGAAGAGTTTGCCACTACAAAATGTAGTAATCTTACAACTAATAAAGCTAAGGCCGAACTTATTCACAGACACGGCGCAATGAAAAAAATATGAAACTTTGCCAGTATCCACGACATGGCATGTAGGTTTACGGTTTGGAATCAGCTTTTGAGGTCCACTGAAATAATTTGCTGCCGACATGGTAGGCCTATTTTCACTTGCGATAAAGGAAACCTGTGAGGCCTCGAAGAGACGACCCAAATGGATCTAGAAATCTAGATCTAGATCCTAGAATCAAGTGCAGATCTAGATACTTAGATTCTAGATGGCTGTATAACAACATGTACATATTTCCAGATCTAAATAAAATGCACTGTTTTCGAAGAGTGGGAATAGATCTAGAATCATGAAAGTAAAGATCTCGGTGGATTTTACGGTAAAAGTATAACCAGTTAAATTTTACCCGGCCGCAGCAAATAATTCATGGTTGAGAGGGCACTGCTGTAGATCGCATGTGTCAAAGTGACTAGGATCTAGCCCGGCAAGGTGGATTTTTTTGGGTTTTTTTGCTTTGTTTTTATGGTTTTTGTGTGTGTGAGTTTTTATATTCCTCTTCATCTTTTTTTTAAATGTTTTTTTCTTTCTTTGAGATTGGTTGTGTGGATAATTATCCTATTCAAAAAAATATTTTTTAAACCCCACATTTTCATAAAACAATAAACCAACATAAAAGTATAAAGTGAAAGTTTGATGAAATTAGGGAATCGGAACCTGTTGGGGGTTGAACAGACTTTCAGGGGGTAAGTCTTCTTTTCAACTTATGGTTCATCTAACAGGTCTCAGCACTAGTAATAATAATAATCATAATCATAATAAGAAAATAATATTAATAATAAGAATAACAATAATAATCATAATAAGTTTATTTATTAAGCGCTTCACACCAAACTCTCAAAGTTCATCTATTATAAACTGAGCTAATTGGATGAAACTCCACAAATAGAAACATGAAATTTGGCACAAAAGTCTAAAACAAATTCCCTATTTTCAGATGACATCAACATTTTTTATGATTATAATAGTATTCTGTTTACAAATAAACAAAGTATTTTAAAGTCTTAAGCACATGAAGTTTCTAATTTACAATGGTCTTAGGGTACTCAAGGGTTCCTCCCCCTTTCCAGTTATAATGCATACATTTCAGATATCCAATCTACATGTACATTCTAGCAAAATCCTCTGAAGTCCCATGCAATGCAGACATTTTTAAAAAAATGTAAAGCAAGAAGCAAAACATACCAGGACCCAACTGTATGTGGGCCCATTCCTGCAGCCGCTGCACCATATTCCCTTCAGCAATCTGAATGACCAAATTTCTTGAATGCTCGTCATCAAAGGAGGTCAAAAATCTCATCAGTTGTGGAAGATCTTTCTTACATGTTCTTCAAGCAAAAAAAAAAAGGGAAAGATAAAGATATGAATTACCAAGTCTTTTCTTAAATCGCACTGAAACAAAACAATTCCCTGACAAGTTTTATCATTCAAAACTCATGACTAAACTGATTAAATAATTCAGACAATGTCCAAATCAAAATAACACCCAAAATATCAACCAACAATTTAATAAAAAAAAAAAAAAATTCAAATTGAAAAGCAGCAACTTATGCACCCCAAAAATGAGAAATGGGATGAAACTTTCTTGTCAACTTGTATCAGGCATACCAACTCTTAGAATATTAAAAGCTCGTAGCCTCCACCTTCTTTATAAACCCACATGTAAACACGTATCCGTTCGTCTGTTTCATGTATATGGTTGATTTGTAGTTTCAAGGTTTTGCTTTGTTGTTTTTGTAGATTAAAATTTTTGCTTTGTTGTTTTTGTAGTTTCAAGTTTTTGCTTTGTTGTTTTTGTAGTTTCAAGTTTTTGCTTTGTTGTTTTTGTAGTTTCAAGTTTTTGCATTGTTGTTTTTGTAATTTCAAGTTTTTGCTTTGTTGTTGTAGTTTTTTTTCGGTCAACATAGGGGACTTTGCAGTGCTTAGTGTATTTCACCTGCTGACTAAAAAGATCCAAACATTTTTCCCCCAAAGGCCGGTCCTAGCGTGGCTCTGTAACTGGCCTGACCTAAATCGCATCATGTTATTGAACATGGTATAATTGTTCTGGAAAAGTAGCATCGCTGTGTAAGCTATCTGGGTCACTCTATTTCAGCTAGCTGACTTGGCGTGTCAGATGGCCTATCCAAGGCTGGCGTAAAACACGTCTCGCATAGCTCGTCAGACGCTCGATTCGATTGTTTTTACTACCAGTACACATTGTTTTCAGCAAGCATTGTCAAGAAGTGGGTAATATCAAGTAAATTAAGTTTAAGTACCTCAATTTCGACTCGAACTAATATAAATATTTACTTTTGACCTCACAATGCACAGTTCCCGTAAATCTAGATCTCAGAGACGGATGTAGGGGGTCCATTTTGTCGCTTTTTAATTTCCGGAAACGGAGAGTGCCGCAAAGGAAGACCAAAAATAGGACATATGATGACACACAGAACCCCAAAATAACAAGGTAGTACAGACCATACAGACACTATCCTACTGTAGGGCTGGGCTGACGTGCATGTGAGACAGGCGAGTTACAGAGTTTAGGAGCCTTGCTAGGGCCGGCCTAAGAGTGACGATGTCAACAGGGGGAAGGCACACTCCGACCCTTTTTTATAATTTTTCTCTTCCAGACTGAACCCATAAATTGATATGCAAGCAGAATCCTGCCTTTCCCTACTCAGCCTTTTTCTAAATAACTGGCAAATACGCTGCAAAGTCTAATGCGTGTATTACGCGTACAGTTAGTCTGGACAGTTATCTGACTGCAGCCAGGCTCCAAGCCTATGTCAACAAGACAGTGAAACGCTGCGACGCGCCTTTGATGTTTCTTCAGGGGGAGGCATCTGGCTTTCAAACAAAATTGTTGAAAATGACATCCTAACGCTAAAACAAGGTCAAATTCGGATTCAGCGTGTCAAAATTAACAAAATGACTCACGAGTCACTTGTTTTATCGCGTTAAAAAAAAAAGTATAATTAAAGTATTGAAAGCATAATTAGTAGAAGTGTGATTCTGTGTCAAGGCCATGTCTGATGTCACCTAGCTGACCTTTATTTTGGCGCGAACGCCGCCTCAATATGAGATTGGCTGCAGTACACCTGCAGTTAAAAATTTTGCGATTACACCTTCAGGTAAAAGCCTGGCTGCAGTTGAAAATCCTGTCCGGACTAACTGTACGTGTAAAGGGCCCATTACTCATGATGGTTATGGTGCTTGAGCGCTTGGGACATCAGCCCGTCACAAAACTTCCGACTTAGCAACTTTGTCTTGCCAACTGATATGAGAAGGCTATGGAGACAGCTGAGATGTGAGTTGTTGATCTTTTGCTCATGTCTTCGAAATGTCTAGTCCATGTTTTGTATCCATAGAGTAGTACGGTGGGGACGACGGCTAAATATTATATTTTCACCTTTGTTTCAAGTTTGATTCCTGTTCTCTCCCAGACTTTCTTTCTAAGGCTTCCGAAAGCACCGCAAGCCTCTTGTTGACAAGATAGGTGGATGTCTAAATTCCTTGGAGGGTCTGCTCAGTCATCAGTAGCTGAGGTTTGGATTACTGGTTTCCCAGGGCTGGCTGGTACGTCACCTCTGTCTTCTTGGTACCCATGATGAGACCCAAGTTGTCACAGGCACATGAAAATCTGCCAAACTCCAAATGCATTTCTTACTCTTGACTCGTGGGCATTCAGGACACAGTAGTCAATTAAAGAAAATACTCTTAGAGCAGTTTCATTCACCTTGGTGACAGCCGAAAAATCTTTTCGTCAACCCTGTACCTGATGTTCGCAATCCCTGAAGGCATCGGACAGCATTGCCGTGAACATCAGGTTGAACAGCGTCGGAACCAGTAACAACCCTGCATGACTCCATTTGTCATTGGGAATATTTTGGTTGCGTCACCGTCGTCCATAATTCTGTCATTCCATCGTGGAACTGGAGAACGATTGCGATAAAATTGCTGGAGCAGCCAAGCTTTTCCACAATAGCCCACAATTCCTCACTTTGTTTTTGCTTACTGGAACAGGAATGTGATTTTAAGCGGCATTGGCCCTAGGTCAGTGCTATGCTTCTGCAACTTATTTAAGGCTATGCACCAGACATCTGCTGTGAACGAAAGGTCTGGCTTGCCGGGCCTTGGTGAAATGAACAGATGTCATGTAGAGGTCGATGCATTTTTCTTGGAGCTGTCGAACATCGAAAATCATATCTATGATCTCTTGTTCTGCACGGAATCCACGCTGCATATTGAATTATATGGAAGAGGTGAGGGTCAGTGTAAACGATGCCTTGAAAACAGGATTCTAGAGGTCGAAGGTTCGAACCGCCGACCGCTTCCTAGTTAAGAGTCGCTTACGACATGCATGAAAAGCTGGTAAAGGACCTGTCCTGTCTCCTACCTGCTGGAACAAAGCCAAAGAACCTACACAAAGATGTGAGTTTATGATATTATTAAAAATAGTTCCATAGCAGCATTATTACTCGATGTCTTCAATATTATGGGAGCCTGTTGACCATCTTTGTCTTGCTTATCTTGCACCCAGATATTCAAACACGATGACGTGTAATCACACACAATGGTCGTACATGTTTTTATGGATTCTTCCAAAACCTGCAAGCGACCAAACAGATTGATTAATGTAAATTGAAATAATATGGAAAAAAAATTCAATTAATTTAAACATTATGTATGCTGCACACACGTGTGTACATACACATAACACACATAAATTCGCACAGAAAGGAAAAAGAAATCAAACCAACCGACTCCATATTAACGATCCATTCAGTCGTTGTCTTTGCCCTTTTTGCCGTTACGGCTACTGCACACCGTTGCTGGTAAATAGATCTATATACATATATTTACATATCCTTCGGAATAGTCACATTAGATGTATTTCATCAAAGCGCAATGATACGTGGCACGCGCGTATTGTATCAATATTGTGTACACATTTGAAATCACGCATATTAATACATTATTGATGGACACACAAATTCTGAAGACGCATTTCAAACGGGACGGAGGAAGGAGAATAACCTAAAGAAAAGACACAAGAAGAGGGCTGGACAAATTACCCGGTGTTAGCATTCGGCTAATGAGATGCATCAGAATCTCTCAGCGCTGTTTAAGAGAAATGTCTGGAAAGAAAGATGTCCCGAATTCATATTTGATGACCTTCATTTGAAAGGCAGCCATTGTTGATGGCTTCTATCATAATAATGATAATAATGATACATCACTGTAATGCTAGCGTTTGCATTGCATTGTATGACGTTATACATACAAATACGCACACATACACAAACGCACGCAGACGCGAGATGGAAAAGTTAATATCTGACATAGGTTTGTTTGAAACAGGAACCCGACTCAAGGAAGCCAAACGGTAAACAAAGGCTAGGCGATAATCCTGCCGATAAACCCAGAATACTATATAAGGCATTGTTTGCACATTTTAGTTCGTTGCTACAGCAACCAGATAGCTGGAGTCTAAGAATCCTTTTTGTGGGGCATAGCTTACATCATCACTGATATACAGGGAATGCAAGCCTTACAGCAAGTGCAATCTTGGACGTCTGAAGAATTCTGTCTCTCAACCTCCGGAGGTCTTAGCTCATGTAACCGTCTATCGGATGATACGATTACTCTGAATTTACTCTCCTATTGCTCATTGCACGCTGATATAACCTTATAGAGTCGACAAAGCCCTAAAACGCAAAAAAACAAAAACAAAAAACAAAAACAGATAAAAACAAACAACAAGCAAACAGGTAAATCTTTTTTTCGGTCTTGCAACTCCCGCTTACAAGATAGAAATACATTAAAAGTTTATGTGTACTCAATTAAATAGCAAATCAGAACAAAACATATAACGTTTCGGACAAATGTCCTTAGGAGCAATACGCAAATAAAATAAATAATACAAAAAAATCTTAAACCAAAGGACTTAGCTGATGGATAACAACAACAACAACACAACAACAACAACAACAACAACAACAACAACAACAACAACAACAACCAAAAATAAAAACAAAACCGACGAAAATGAGGTCAAAACTTAAGTGACAATTCTCGAAGGCCTTAAACCCCAGGAATTCTCAAGGGCTCCTAGACCCTGCTCTCCGCCCCAACCCGTCCTCCACACTGCGGAAGGTTGATTAGTTATTTTGTGGATTTAATGTCACTTTTCAATGTCGTAGGTTATATCCGCGACGGTGCTATTTGGACAAGTTAATGTGCTGCCACACATGAGCCATAAGTTATTGCAGAATTCAAATGACTCACCCAGTTACGGTATGCTGACGCCGGACCGACCAGTCTCAGAAACGTTATAATGCTGAACTCCAAGTGAGACAGTTACTAAATTGCCAATATTAAATACTTAGATATGACTCGGGCGGGGTTCGAACCTGAGACCTCCGGGTTCCGAGGCGGACGCTATACCCCTAAGCCATAAAAAAATCGGTACACCAGGGTGGTTGATACACCCTGTCTCTACCTCATATTTCAGCCGTTTATTGGTGTCACAGTCTCTAGGGCATAATAATATATAATAAATATCACCTACAATCTGCTTTGAATTGTGAAATTTCTTATTTTGCTAGAATGGGTAGGCTTGCGAGGCTGAAGTTGATGCTGTTGACAATAGATAAGATATTTCGAAGATAAGTCTTGCAATTAGAAGCGATCGATATAATTGCTATCTTTTATAGTCTTGGAGTCTTTGACATTCTTGGTAGTTTGTTTGATATAGGTTATTTCAATTAGGGAAAGGGTGGG
>JAOYNN010168466.1:0-11054 GCA_025770095.1 Goniobranchus kuniei
GAGATACACATACAGACAGAAAGCGACAGATGGACAGACAGAGAGAACGCAGAGATAGAAATGAGAGGGACAGGGGTAGAGAGGGAGTGAGGAAGGATAGAGGGAAGAATTATAATAATACAGCCAAACAGGGGTAACTCGAATTCATCAGGGATTGAACATAGTGTTCAAGATTTCCGTTATTCATTATGTCTGTGAAATCCCCAAATACAAAGAAATAGAGAAATCAAGGGAGGTAAAAAAAAGAACATGAAAACAATTAACGTGGTTAGCTTCAGCATAATTGCATGCGTGGTGAGCCAGTCATGTGGTGCCATCAGCATCACTCCCCATCTCCCCTTCCTACAGCCTGTCGTGGTGAGACAAGGACATATTAATACCTACCTGTGGCGAGAAAGACGAGTCTTTGCTTAAGAATGCAAAGTGGATTTGTTTGAGATTTGAGTGTTCGGGAACTGCGTGAAGTCAATACAAAGAAAACATAGGGACTGAAATGGGACCAAGCATTATGTTCGAGATCCTGGAGAATTCATGATTTTTGTGTTAGAGATTCATGGGCGTTACTGTAATAATAATAATAATAATAATCATAATCATAATAATAGTAATAAATAATAAGAATAATTTTTTTTTAATGTAGAACAAAAAATAAAAATAAAGACATAAATGGCACAAGCTAGGGGACCAGTTGGAGGTCTGAGTCACCACTATCCAAAGAATCACTGAAGTAAGCCTTCGCTTACTGTGAATGGGTGTCAAAACTAGTCTTTCACTTTCAAATACAAACTGTGCAACAGGATAAGAACCTATAAACTAGAGGTGTCAACGTAACATGCAAATTAACAGTAATAGTCTCACTGAGACAATCTGGATGGATGAAGACAAAGAAGAAGAAGAAACACTAAAAAACAAAAAAAATCCAAGAACAAAATGAACACATGAAGAGAGAATGGTTTAGGTAAATATGCTTAAGTAGAAACAAGAAAATGATTTTAAGAATGCCTTTTGCCCAAGACTCATCTTTATTCAACAACATAACATTGATAACATCTTAAACAATATGTTTCATTACACGTTTACAATCAGCATCGAACAAGAAGACAATTCACAATACATGTAAACAAAGCTGTACATGTCAGTAACTGAATAACTATTGTTTAAAGAAAAGAACTGCCAAACAGCTTTCAGTTCAAACAATTTGTAAACTGTTTAAATAATAAAACAAAACAACTACAGCAAAGAAAAATCCATTAAACTCCCAATAAAACAAAAATACAGAAACACACCTGGATCTACAATTGCCTTTTTATCTGTGTTTGAGGCAATTTTTTGTTCTTTACCCAGCGTTTCTCTTTCTTAACAACAAGGCAGGTATATTTACATCGCCAGCATAATTCCATTTAAAAAAAAAGAAAAAGAAAGAAACACTAATAGGTGAAAGCAAAACTTTAAAAAAATTGTAAAATATGTATTTTCATACATCAGGAAATCTGACCAAAACAATTAGTTATCACAAAATGAACATGTACACTGTGGCTGTGAAGGCATAAGAGATTATGTGTGTTTTTGAGGCTCTTCACAAGAGTCTAGCACATTTCAATCTAAGCCTAGGTACCTCACATAAAAATGTAACTATATGATCCTTTTGCAATCATCATTTAGATGAATTGTGTAGAAGGTTATTAAATATTGGTTGCATCTCACCAGGAATGTTTGCATTGAAGCCGGGCAACAAATACTGTGGTCTTAATTTCAAGTATTATTGATTTATAGACAATTGAAACAAACAACAACACCTGCAGATATCAGTTACTGTCAGGATGATTTATTACAAAGAAGTTCTCTGCATGCACATCCTTCAATAGAGTCAAAAGGAGTAGTATATCAATTTACGACCTTCCTCTTTTTTGTCCCATTTAAAAGCTGACTTTATCCAGTTCTATATGTAAAGAGATATGAAATAACTGCATTCATTCATTAGCAATCAATCATGTACACTATTCTAAAGATGAAATGGTGAGTGGATTCAGAATAAAAATTCCAATGAAGTTTATTTTCTCACATAAACACTGTACATTTCAATGTCTGATGCTTTTACTATCAATTAATGTGGTTCTACAGAAGACTCCTGAGGTTAGGGTGGACTGAGAAAAGAATAAATAGGCGCATACTGGAGGAACTTGCAACCACTCGTCAGCTTCTGTCATACATAAATAAAAGGAAGCTGAAGTATGTGGGCCACGCAGTTAGAAATGGAACTACTGCTCTCATGGCACCAGTACTGCAAGGAAAAATAGACGCTCCAAGAAGCAGATGCAGACCATCTACAACCTTCACTGACAACATCAAAGAGATCAGGGGACTGAAGATGGGGCAATAGCCCGGAAAAACAGAAACAGGGAGGACTGAAGGCAAGTTGCAAGAACATCGGCCCCGATGATGCTGACAGGTGAAAAAAAAAAAGTGTTGTAATCGTAAAAAGGTTCCTTTTTTAAAAAACTGCTGCGAGTTTCATATTCATAAAATAATTTGAAGATGTCTGCAAAGAGGAACACAAATTTTGAAATTTAAATTCCTTATTCAATGAAAGTTTTTTTGCTCAGTAGTGCACTTGACCAATTCTACCAAAACATCTTGACCTCATCTTCAAACATAACCTGCAATTGTCACTTACTGCCTGCCTATTTCCCCATTGACAACAAAGACCTTTGTTTCTGCATTCTACCTCTCCAGAGAGGCAGATCATTTGGATTTGCATCATACAATATTGTAAAAAAAAATGTTTGTGGATGCGCGTTAACTCTACACATCTATTCTTTCATACTTCTTCCTCTATCCTCTCTTAATCATGTAAATTTTGCCTTAACCTTTAACATCCTGAACTGCTGCTGCTCAATGGCTGACATCTTGAACCGCTGCACTATCGCTGCTCAGATCCACGCTTTCCTTTACTATCATTATAAACACATACCTGTCTGGTTGCCATGAAGAGTTATCTAATTTATGGAGAAATGAAAATTAAGTACTAACCGATAATTAATGTCTCATATAATAGCTTCTTTGCGAAAACCACAAGCAGAATAAGAGCAACTCAACAGTTACTGGTACTCACAACCATGACAAAAAGTTAGATCTATGTGATATTTTAAATTAACCACATGTAGATAGAAGCAGATAATGCACAATCTGATATTTAAATTGATCCAGACATTTAATGAGGTGATTAAAACATTGGAACTAGTGATCTAGATCTAGAACTAGATGTACCGAAGGGCATACAAGTTGATCAAGTGAGAGCAGGCTATTAGAACTCACAAAGAAGGTAAAAGTTGGACCTAGATTTACACTCTTGTGCTGCCATTGTGTTCACTAGTCACTCAACTATCATTCTGCCAATTTTTTTCCACTTAAGTCAACAGACAAGGAATTTATAAGTAAAATATCATAGAATGGTATTATTTTATTAGAAGTTCCATGAAGAAAGTCAGGATTTGGGCCCCAAGTAATGTATTGGGGATGTACAGGGAACAGGAAAGTCAGGATGTTAAGGGTTAATCCAAGATTTGCAATTGTAAAAGGGTTTGACAGTCATAGCTCTTCTTTTATCACAGTATATCGTTGAAATCCAACTCATTTACTAGATGCTGTACAATAAAAATGTCTACAAAGAAGCTGCGTATTTGTAATCTGTATGAGAAATGTAATAAAAATTTGAACAGACCATTGCTTCAAATTACAGCATCAGTTGATTTTGTCTCCTTAAAATTTACTTAGCATGATATTTATAGAATTGCAAAAAAAGGTTTCAGTTTTGTTTTCCTATGGCGAGTAGGTAACAGAGCAAAATACGGGACAAAAGGAAAAAAGGAAGAAAATCAAACAGAGTATACCTATGGGATGCAATCACTGATATCCGGTTTTAAGTATAAGTTCCGCTTTAAGGTGTCACACAACTGGCTTAGAATTGTCTCTCCTTTTTCAGTCAGAAAAAAAGTAATTTATTCTTTATTCGCAAGTATAAACAAGGAAAAAAAGTTTCAGTCTTTGATTTTCAAAATGCTCCGTTGTTCTAACTTTTTCATTTCACTTAATACTGAAGCTACTTGGAAACGAAGGTCTTGAAACTTGGAAACAGTCATCTGAAAAATAAAATTATTGATACATTTGCAAATAGAATGACTTATGATAAGTGAAGATTCTGTTAAAAAGCATGGAGGTGAAAAGGGTAGATGAGTTTAAGAAATTAGGTCGACTTAGGAACAACTGTCCAGAGCAACACAGATGGTAAAATTGAAGAAAGGAGGAGGGTACTGACAGAATATGTGATAAAAGGATTCTAACAAAATTGAAGAAAAAGGTTTTTTAGACAATTGTTCACCTAGCAATGATGCATGGACAAGAAACTATGATACCAACAAAATGACAAGAACTGGAGCTGAAGGTGGTGAAAGTGAATACGTAGCTCATATTGGAGGATGTAGCAACGTTGGAGAAATCAGAAATGTGTGCATTAGACTGAATTTGAGAGAATACTCGAGTAGGTGGGTTAGGAAACAATAGAGAAAGAGTCTAGATTAAGATAAGATTGAGAGAACCCATAGAATGGAATGTTGGTACGATGTAACAAGCAAGTGATTCATTCTAATTTGACTGGTTTTGTTTTGTTCCATTATTGAGATTGTACAAAATGGCTTGTCTGACTGTTTTAGAAATTTAATAGAGGAAGGATAATACCTCAATCTTAGTAAAAACCGCACTATATGAAATCCACAGCACACTCTGAATTGTAACCTTTATTTTACCAAAGTGGTAGCAATAAGGTGATACTGACTTATCTCCTTTCATATCTCTCAGAGTAACAAACATCTCCCTTTTAAAAAAAAAGAAGTCAAAAGTTTGTGGTTCACATCAAATGTAAACATAAATAGGTGTAATACAGCCATCTGGTCAGTCAATCCGATAATCAGAACAGGAAGGTGGGTTCAAATTAAACGTGCCTGGATAGAAGTATTGTAAAAGTTATGCTAAATTCAGGAACAAACCTCAAAATTGTTTTTGCATCCATCTGACAAGGTCATTTCCATAGTCACTCCTCTCACTAAAACTCGATTCAAGACTCTAAATGGAAAGTGTAAAAAAATGGGAAAATCTCTATTATTATCAAATATCATAGTCAAGGTAAATAAATACAGTAGAACCTCTGTTATTGGGACATGCCTGGGAAATTGGAAAATCGACCCGACATCCCGGGGAGAAGCTCAGACCGATGGAAGTGTCATCACTGCATGCGAGCCAATGAATACACATCTTAAATAAGTCTGTTGAGGTTGAATAACTATGCAGCTCTGCCTCTAGCATTTATTTCAACCACTGACCAGAAACATCTCGCTGACTTTACAGCCATGTGAGTGTTGGTCATAAAAATGCAGGTGTGGGACTAGTTGAAACCAACCTGTCAACCGCAGACATAGCAGTGATTGCTACATGGCAAGCCATAGACTTCATTACGTAGTTTTATTGTCCCTCAATGATGTCTTTGCAGAAATCATTTTCTTAGCTCGTCCCGTTGCTTCATGAAAAATCTAACTGCAAGGGTCTGTTAACTGTCTACGTTTCAGCGCAGCACCTTCTTGATTTGCCTGTGTCAGGACAATCTTCTCCGTTCGTTTCCATGTCTCAGAATAATAGACTGTCTTATTCATGTGTATATGTGAGGCATTCTGTCAAAAATTTTAAAAATTATACTTGAAATTTCTTTAAAATAAAGAAAACACTTGACAAAATCATCCCGATCTGCCAGCAGCCTTGTCCCGATTAGGGATCTATAGAAAAAACTCCGTTCCCTAGAATTTCGTGCCGATTTCCAGGGGTGGCAACAACAGAGGTCCCACATTATACACAAAGCACGTTGCACAACAAAACTGAATACATGGGGGCCAGATGATATAAATGGGGTACACTGGGGGACTTTTGTTTTTGTTCAGTTTTTTTCTTTTTTCTTTTTTCTTTTCATTTGTTTTGGGTTTGTTTGTTTTTTTGGAATAAGGGCCAGAGAAGGATTTGGGGGAGAGGTGTTTTTTCATTGTCATTACTTTTTTTTTTCTTCTCATTTGTTTTTGTCATGAGAAGTCATCGATTTCAGTATACATCGTAATCTGGATTGAACACTTTCTCACATAGGTATATTTACCCTGTTGAAATAGCAACATCCACTCGCCAGTCTAAATGTTCTAAAGAAGGAAGACGGGGCCTTTTCCGTTCTAATTCACTATCAATTTGTGGTCGCATTGATCCAAAGACACAGGAGATGAGCACATCATGAAATTTTTCTGGAATTCTTTGGAATAGAAAAAAAAACCAAACCAAACAAGCCATTGTTAGCATGAAAATCATCTTACAACACAAAAATGTCCATGTTTTAAAATCTGCGATTACGATTAAGTGAATATGGTGTGTTTAAAGGACATTCCATCTTTTTCCTATAGTTTTCATGAGGTAAAAATGCTACTTATATAACGTGACTTCAGTCAAACTGAAGTCACTTGAGAAACAGAAAAATTAAACGAGCATCAATAGTTTGATGAGGACCTTTTGCTAGACTTCACAGATGTGTTACGGGAAATAAGTATTGAGTTGAAGGAATAAAATACTTTTCCTTCCTATCACTACTCACTTAATCTCACAAAAGCATTGACCCCTGGTCCTCATGCTTGCTTGAGCTAGAAAACTTCTCTAACCAATCATTACTGGTCCTAGTGGAAGCTCAAAATAAAAGCATGCCACAAAAATCAAACTGTCAGGGTTTGCTTTTTTTTCTCTTTTTCTTGGTGGTATTTTTGCTTGTTTCACTCAGTTAAAGGCCAACAGTTAAAAAATTAATTCAACACATATGTTGCAACACTTTTATACCAATGTAAAGTAATGGTGGGCCAATTAAGCGGTGTCTTCGGCACGAGCTTAATCGCCAAATTTATGTAAGATCAGTAGGATCGATCCCAACTAGATCCTTGGCAGGCACCAACCACAGCCATCGTTAGTTACACTGGCTGTGCACCAACCCATATCAATGTAGGACTGACGTGACTAAAAGCTCAACTCGTCACCTTGCATGCCGGAAATCTGACCTGGGAGTGAGATGTAATTACTCCAGTAACTTTTAGACCAGGTCGGGGAAAGCTTGGGGAAATGAGGGCCATGTCAAGCCACCTCTCCCCCCCACCCCCTTTTCTGAATCAATAACACCATGACACAAGACAAGATAGCCAAGCTGTGGGAGTCAAACTTGAGACATGGGCGGAGAGGCTACCAACTCGGCTCAACCAAACGGGCCATAGGATCATAAATCGGCAACCAGCTGAGGTTTTTTGGATTGACTAAACAGCTGGCTCGATTAGTGGATTAAAAGGATTGGCTCGTGCACGGCACTGGGAAAAGGGGCTTCATAACTACTGCATCACCGCTGGGCTAGGCTGTGCCATTCCGCCCTTCCCCCCCTTTCGAATTCTTCATCGTGACAAAAGACAGCAAAGCTGTACGTGTCAAGTGTCAAACTTGGGCGAGGGTTGGGTGGATGTAAAGAAACAAGGTCTATGAGACCAACTTGGCTCAACCAAACTCAACCAAGAAATTAGGCCTAGGCCTAATGTAAAATCGTAGGATCTTATTGGCAACGAGCTGAGGTTTTTGGATCGCCTAAACGATTCAGACCGGGATCTACTAAACGATCCAGACTGCTAGCTCGATTAGTCAATTAAAAGGATCGGCTTGTGCACGGCACTGATGTAAAATTGGGACCAATCAATTTCAAACATCTTTAATAAGTCTCTGCTGTACTGTTTCCAAAAAATGCCTTTGAGAATACATGAACACAAAACCCAGAAATTAATAAAAACTTACTGTAATTCTTGAAGATCTTGAATAAAGTTCTGAAATTTAAAAAAATAAAAAAGGAAAATGATGTCAATACCAATTGCACCTTCAAGCCTTTTCATTTAGGTGTATTGACCAAGTCATTTTCATAAAAAAAATCATAGCTAATTAACAATGGCCATAAAGCCCCAAAACTGTTAATGCGATAACTTCCCAGAATTTGTCACTACCATTTGTGTACAAAAGTGCTTGGTCCATTTAGATAACAAGTGACCCCCACAGTGTTTTTAAGTCATGCTATGCACACAAATGGGGAATAGCCACTGAATAGCATCTCCCTCCCTCTCCCAGCATAACTCTCCCCTCTGAGGACATAAAAGAGAGCCTGACAAAAGAAGACAGATAAGAGAAGAAGCTCTCACTGAACCCTTACTCAGCTCTTGCGAGATGCATGGGGAGTTCTAGCAGTGAGTAGGTCTTGGAAGTGTGTGTGTGTGTGTGTGGTGGGGGGGGGGGTGTGGAGGAGAGGAGGAGTTGTATTCTGTGATCAGGACTCACCTAGATCCACAGCCAACTTTACTTCTGAAAGTGGAGTTTACCCATATATGTAGCACTCAACAAAACATATCAATGAAATGCAGGCTTACCCACAGACAGTGTGACCTAATAATGAAGTGTAAGACTCTGCACTAGCTTCATTTCACTGCTTGACAAGAACTTATGCCTTGATGGGATAACTTGAAATATCAAGGAGTTTGTTAATATATTCTATAAATGGTCATACCCTTTCATTTTAGTCTCCAAAGCCTGTAGACCTCAACCGAGGAAAGTTGCGTAAAACGGTTTTCAATTTCACCTTTGTATTGTTGTCAGCTTTAGGGCTTGCTCATTGAACACTTATCTTATATTATAAGAGAGAGCATTACGACAATGCCAACTCCCCGATCCAAACTCCTCCTTTAATACTCAATCAATGACATTCAAATTTTACACCTAGCTTAATATAGACTGTCTACCTGTCTGCATCTCATCAAATATTAAAAAATCCAAAGGAATGACATAATGTTTATTTTGTGTATTTGTGACTCACACTGACCAATTCTCGGCAAAATGTGATCTTATTTTCAAATCTAGGCCTATTACAATTAGACCTATTAACTTCCATCTGGGAATGAAGGGTGGGCATTGAAATGAATCGAACATACTGGAGGATCTACTAACTGACCATACTATACAGGACTAGATATCTAAAATCTATAACTAGATCTACTACTACACCCATCTTTGTTACAAAAAGTTTGAGGTAGACTAAGCCTTCTCCATGTGATCTTCAGAACTTTCCTTTTGGCAGTTTCCTTTGGTTATATATACATTGATTTCGACAACATAGACAAGTAGCCTATCCTTGGCCGAATGGATCAGAACGTTAGCTTGACAGCTTGGAGTCTTGGGTTCAATTCCGCTCTTGAACAATTTTTTTTTTAAAGATCTCTCTAGATCCATACAATAGATGGACTTAATCTTAGGCCTACATAGTATTCTATTGACTAGAATAGAGCGCCAAGATCTACACTTAGATCTAGATCACCACTAGCTGTTCAATGAATGGGAGCAGGCTTGTTTTATTATGTAAGTGACCATACCCCAGTTCTTGCCCTATATGCATGTAGCAAGCTCATTCTCAACAGCTCCACCATTTCAACCATGAAGACCACCATGAATGGCGAGTAGCTTGAGCAAGTTGCTTGATTCAAGTACCTGGGTGCCACAATTCCAATGGATGGCAGGTCTGCTGCAGAAGTAAAGATCAGACTTGCTAAATGTATATCAACAATGTCAGGTCTGAGCAAAGCTGGAAGAGAGAAGACATAGTTTCAACACAAAGTTGAAGCTCTGCAAGTCCCAAGTGCTTTCCGTATTCTTGTATGGATGTGAAAGGTGGAACTTGACAACAGATCTCGAAAAACGAGTCCGAGCTTTAGAAAACAAGTGCTTCTGCAAACTGCTCCACATCTCCTGGTTTGAATACAAAACAAATATATTCATCCATGATTAAGTTGCCAGACCCCAGCAGGAGTCACTGCAAGCCGTCATGGAGAGAAAGATGGCCTGGTTTGGTCATGTAACACATTACGACTAGCTGGCAAAAACAACTTCCAGGGCACCAGTGAGGCAGAAGACTCCAAAGGAGGAGTTGGCCATACGATGTGAAAAAAATTATAGACTGCCAATACATGCTGCAGCTCCTGACTCAGGCCACAGACAGTTACCAATGGAGGAAGTTGTCTGCTTTGTCATCCCTCATGCCCCCCTGCTGAAACGGCATTACCTGATTTTCAACTCATGCTAATCTCTGGCATGAGACTTAAAAGGTGGTTTGGAATTTCTTTGCTTAAACAATGATACATGACCATTTACTGCACCTGTAGCTCAAAGTACTTGGTAGTATAAATAGTTCACAAGTAAACATGTACATAAATGAATACTATATAAAAATTTATACAGAAAAAAAGTAATTTGCATGCATAAAGGCACAATGCATCATACCAAACTCACAAACAAGTACATATCATTCATTTAGAAACAAGCATTGTTCTTTAAAATGTTTAAAAAATAGATCACTTCATAGATGCTCAGCTTGAGAAGTGATAAGTAATCAAAAATATTAAAATTCTTTAAATTTTCCAAATTAATTATTCACCTTTCTCTTATTCTTATTCTTCTTTTTAATTCAAGACATGTTAACATGTAAACTATTAGTTTTAGTGTCTGGAGTCTTCACAAATCCAGAAATATATATTACAGTACTAGTGCTCTAGGAACATGCCCTTGGGGAGACTGAAATATCGTTCTGTTAGACGGATGTTGCTGGTAGGCAGACTCCAAGGGACACATTCTGTATATTTACTCGAAAGTCCCAGATAATATCCCTTGATCCGTTATCTCCTCTAACATGAGTCCTTTTAATTACTTTGATGTTTTTTGTTGTTTGGGATTCTGAGTTGTTTCTTTCGTTTTTGTGATTGTTTATTGTTTTGTTTTGTTTGGGTTTTTTTGCTGTTGTCCACCATGCATTTTATTTCCTCACAGCATTTCGATAGTCTGCTAATTGTTGATCTATCAAGACAAAATTGGCGGTCAAGAATTGTAAAATTGGGCTTATATCCTAACTTTTCTTCTTTCTC
>JAOYNN010168577.1:0-11054 GCA_025770095.1 Goniobranchus kuniei
ATCTGTTGATGCACTGCTTTAGAATCATTTGAATTTATTTGCTGACTGAAATACATTTACAGTAGACTCCTTTTATTGTTTGGTACATCACATGATTTTCAGACTTTTTTTACATAACATAGAGTGCAAGACATAATAAGTATCCACTTATGCTGGGAACATTTTCTCTTCTTGTTTTCTTTCATACTAAATCTATTTGTTTATATAACATCCTTTCATTTAACTATGCTTTGTTCATTTACTTAGTTTGTACCTATGTTTGAATGAGAGACAGATAGACAGACAGAAAGAAAGGCGGGTGGGTGGTGAAATTTCTGGTTAACTCTCTCTAATCAATGACATAGAGGAGGTAAAGATTTTCAGGAAAAGTAAAGAACATTTGTGCTCCAAATTTTTTGCATTGTTTTATCCTCTCTTGTAGTTAAAGTGAAACTAAATATTCCTCAAATCTGACTGATAGCGGGAAAAAAGAAGCCTCCTCTCAGTACAGTGTAGAACAGTCTAGCATCAGACCTTAGACACTCGTAATCACTTGATGTATTCAAGAAAAGTCTAAACGCTCATTTGTTTAAACCTTCATTAATTAGATTATTTATCATATTGTTACCTATGTCATCATCTTAATTTCTTAATCACATTCAGAGCCTCTATTTAGAGGATAGGATGTGCTTTATTAATGTCCAGTAGTATTATTATTATTATTATTATTATTATTATTATTATTATTATTATTATTATTATTATTACAATGGTCTCCGCTTGACATCCACATCCTCGGGAGATGGAGAGATGTAGATGTAAAATGGAGGGCAAGGGAACGGCTTATTTACCCATGGCATTGTACGTAGCTCAATGATAGAAAGTACAATTGTAAAGAAAAGGCATGGCCAATGTCATTGTGAGCTGTGAGCAGATTAAGTACTGTTCAGCTTACCTATCAATCTTTGTCCGGGCCAATAAAGTTTGGTTATGACGATGCGCAATGAAATGAACAAGCAACATTGCTACATTCAATATTATGCATTGGTTTGGCAAGGCAGGATGGGATGGTGTAAAAAGTTTGCCTTCTTTTGTTTGGACGATGGACTGGCACCGTCTCTTCACACTAGCCAGTGCTTTTAAAAGTATAGGCTAATTAATCACTGGCCAGATGGTTAGCGTTATGATTCCCCGTATTCGGAATGTCTGAAAAGAGCTACGCTGATCAATGGATAGGGGTGTCTTGACAGGTGTCATCGCTTACCTGTAGTTTGTATGAATGGTTCGTGTGTGAGATGGTGACAAGCATTTTCTTTTGTTGTGGACGAGGCTGGCATTACGCACTCCCCTTTTTCGGCACATCTGAAATGTACAGGCTATCGATCTCTTTTTTGGTCGTTCAGGAAGGAAAATGTAATTCAACGTTCTCCCAAAATGTGGATAATAGACGAAGTAATGGGGAAAATGTGGATGTTAGAGGGGTAATTTTTAAAGAAATAATTCCCTATCCTGGAGAAATGTGGATGTTAGGTGGATGTGGATATAGGGCGGGTGGATGTTAAGCAGAAACCACTGTATTAGTATTATTATTATTATTATTTCTAATTATACAGCTAATCACAAAGAATCTGGGCACACTTTTAAGGAAGGCACATTTTTAGGTAGTCTTTTTATGTGATCCTTTCATCAGTTTTCCCGTTTACATTGTTACATATGATTCCTCAGTATGACCTCTTCTTTTCTGTCATCAGGTAAAATTTTTACAAGGTATGCAGCAGAAACAATAATGAGTACCAGCGTGCAATGAGATTTCTTTTAACAGAAGTCAACAGACAGCAGAAAATTTATGTGATCACCTCAAGTAACAGAGGTCAACAAATTTGTGTAGGAATGACAAGATCCATCAAAGTTAGGACAGTGACATTGCTGAAAATATCATGAAAATAAGAGGCTTTTTTGTAAATCATAGATAGAATGTGGTTGAGTATTTTACTTTTATTTTATTTGTTTATTTAAACTTACTAGTATTCTGTCATTGATGTACTAACAAAAAAATGCTCTTAAATTCAGATCAAAATATGCAATAGTTGCTTATACTGAAATTTGTCAATCATAATACAGAAGCTCCTATTGCTAGCAGCATATTTATAATTGCTTTATGAATGGAAACAGTCTCAAAGTAAATAAATCTTTATACTGAAAGAATTTCTCACTAATGGCACATAACTATATTTAAGTCTTGTTTATAACTTTCTTTTAAGAGTGAGGATGGGATGAAAATATTTGTGTCAAGTACAGGGCAAAGCTGACACATCAGTGAAATGTGAGACAGTGCTTGTTTCCAGGCAGTATGTAGCCATTTATAGATCCATTATGAGCAAGCATGGCATTGATTCATTGCACAATAAGTCAAACACAAAGGAAAAATCCCAAGCCTTGTCCCTTCAAGGGAGCCATTGAAAATTAAGAGATCATGCAACAGATGCGACTCTGGAAGTCTTAAACAACAAGGCCTAGCTACATTAGCAAGACTGGGAGGCATGGTCATTAGCCATGGCAGTTTAGAGATTGGTCAAAAGTAGATCAACCAAATCTTCTAAAATATTATGCACTGATCATAAAGGAAGAAGAGGAAAGCAAGATAATAGATGTGACGGGTGAGGTTTTGCTCCCAAAAGGTAGAGACCTATACAAAGACTGCCTATTTTATTAAATGCATCTGAAACAATAAGGTACAATTCAGTCTCATCTGTATGCTGATTTGCATTGTCAGCATACAGTCTCTTTCATTTCAATTCAGTGGCTCATTTTTGGCAAACGCACAAAGATCCTTTCCCTCTTTTTACTTTCCTTAATAATTTACACAGACTCTCATGTCTCCTCACATGGCCAAAAAATCTCAACCTCTGAGCAGCCATGTAGGCAAAATTCTTGTTTAAGAGGTTCCATCTAGGAGTATCTTTTTAAGACAAAAGCTGTTTGGCATTTACATCAGCCATTTAAGCACACACAAAAACTAGTTATGCAGCAACCATCTAGTTAGTTGCTACTGTCACTAGTTTTCAGTAAGATCTGCCTGTAAAATTTGTGGCATTCAATTTTATAAACACTTCTTCCCATTGATAATAATTTAGCCCCATGTGGGTACCATGGTCCTCAAATTGAAAGATTATAGAATGTCGCATCTCCCCATGTATGTCTTATCTTCTGTCTTCTGTCATCATTGTTCTTAATCGATTTGGAGGTCAGGAAAGTTTGGATTTCAAAATTTCCTCCAGATCAGGATCGACAGATTAGAAAAATGAAAACGGTCAGAATTTGCTGGACTGGGTTTTGAAAATCGATAGAGAGCATTTGTGCAAAATGAGAGAGGGGAGGGTATCATTTTTTTCTGCGGGGAAGATCTAGAAATGGAATCTTTGCCTTAAAAGGGAGGAGAAGAAGCTCTGAAGGGAAGATTTTTTTAGAGATGTGACATTTTACCTGACGTAATACTTTTAACGATATGAGAGTAATATTAATTTCCAGTTTATCAACTGATGTACACTTTTGTATAACAATATGAAATAGGAAGATGTATGTTTGTGTAAGATAGTCATAAAAATAAGATAAACATTAGTTTCTGAAAAGGTACCAGGTATTGGAAAATGTGTAAATTTCTATCATAGCTAAAGCTCTTTATTGGAGCCCTGCAAAAAAAGTTGAAGGAATTCAACTTATATACAGAACTTAAATTTCCTTCAGTTTTCTGTTCCAATAGATCTGTTCCTCCTCTACATTCCCACCTTGCCTCATTTTGCTTCCCAAAGGCATATGTTATTTTCATCATATCAGATGATATATATCATCAGATATATTATCACATGATAAATGTATGGAAAATCCTAGACTGATAAAAAAGATCTGAATTTCATTAATTCTTCATTGTTTTGCTTTTCATAGCCTGTAACTAATAGGGAATTATGTATTTTCTGCAACAATAGCATAGGAAGTTGAAGGATATATTCCATTTAATATGTCAATGCCTGCTTTAAACCAAAGCTTCCGTAAGGTTTGACATGTCAGATTTTGTAATGAAGCATATTCCAAAATGTTTTCACAGAGAGAACCACTTATATGCATAATTCATTCTAAGGCTGTCGCTTGATCCTTCCTCTTTTTGTTTTTTTTCTTTTCTCCTTTGTTTGTTTGGGGTTTTCTTTTGTTTTGTTTTGTTTTGTTTTTTGGGGGTGTGTTTTTTTGTTGTTTTGGGTTGTTCTGCAATACATACACTTTTTGATTTTAATATGAAATCCATGCTTGATTCATTTTTTACATGTTTGTGTCATGATCCTTCATGGCTCTATTGTTTCTTTTGTATACATGTCCTTTTCAAATCTCTTTAAACTGTACTTGGTCTTAATTTCAGCTAAATTACAACGATATCCATTTACATGTTACCAATTTATAGAGGCCCAAAGTACAGTGAGCTGTTGTTTTTTTTGCCCCATCCGATATATCAGAGATTTTTATTAAATTCCTTAAAATCAAGAGCAGTAGATAGAAAATATTCATTGCATTTATATTCATCATATATCTTTATTGTAATACATTTTCAATATCTTCAACTTTTATATGCCTTAGTTATCATAGATGTATTATTTTTCAATAAATTTCTTTACTTTCAATGTCACAATAAACACAAGACAATTCAAATGTCACATAAGAAACAAAAGGGAACAAACAAATTATGCATGAGCATAAAGACTCTTTGGTAGTGATTATCATTCCCAGTATATTCTGTGAGTGTTTTGTACCAAGATTTTAAATATATGTTATGAAGGATAAATCACCAGCTTTTTAATGGCAAAGCATTCTTTTTATATTTTGGTCAAGAATGGTTTTTAAAGAATTCTTTTTGGGTCTTTCATGTAAGGCTTTGAAATGTCTTATTGTCACTCCACCTTTACCAATTTAAAAAATATGTCATCTTATTTATAAGAATTAATATCTTATTTATTGTGCCTGTTGATTGGTCTCTTATTGTTGGTTTTTTTTTCCACTTTTTATTTTCTGACCACAAATCTATGTATCATCCCTTTTATACCTTTTTAAAAAGACATATTCTGAATGCAATCAAAGGATTGCATCAATAAACTTACTCATGTAACATATTTTTAATGTAATCATTTTTTGGTGTGTTGATTCATTGCTGTTGTTTGTGATTGAACAAAGTATGTCAACACATGGGAAATATTGGTTTTACTGTTTATCTTTATTTTTAAAATAATTTTGAATTGCTACAATTATAAGGAATGTTTCAAGGAAACAAGAATGTAAAAATAAATTACCTTTCATAGTTTATGTGTGCAAAATACAGTAATAAAAGAAGATAACAAAATGTATTTCATTATTACAAGAATTCAGGAAATTCACTTATAGAGGGCAAATGACATGTGTACGTAACAAAAATATTCAATTAATATTTCGATAAACTGTTTAACAATTCTAACATATAAAAGAGTAAATATCTTGATAGCATTAATTATTATATTGGTATAGCATCTTTTAGCAAACAATGATAACTTATAGGTGCAAGAGAAATATTATCACAGATGTCATTTCAAAATATACCAACATTATTAAAACAAAAGAAATACTGAGATCAAGAGATATTAAATGACTGATTGTTCTATGAGTGTAAAATGATAAGATCAATTATAAGGTTATACTACAAGAGCCATTCTCAAAAGATGGAAGTGAAAATGTCAAATAGCACTGTTTTGTCAAAGTTATAAATTGTGGCTTAAAATGGGTTCAATGCCTTTACACGTAAATGTCTGGAGTGTATGCTTGGTTCAACAGAGCATAAAGCTGTCTTGTATTAGAGAAGTATGGGGAAATAAAGGCAACTGTTGAGGAATGTGTTGACAAGGTTGATAGATGAACATGGATTGCATCAAACAGGCTTGACACATGAACAGTAGATCTAGTGGGTCAGCTTGCTAAAAATATATTTTACAGTCTTTTCGTGCTAATTTAATGCATTGTAGTATGCAAATAGCTCCTGTATGAAATATGTTGAAATTGCTCTGATCTGTGTGCTCCTTATGTCCAGACCATTAGTGGCCTGTTGTGCAGGACTGTATAAACTCTTGGAAGGTATCAGCGCCCTTCCCTCTCATGTACATAGCTACTCAGTGACATGTAGTTTACAGAACATCTGTTTTCTAATAGAACAAAACACCAGAAATGTTTTTACAATTCATACATTCATGCATGGTACGGCTCATAGGAAAAATGTCATAGCGGCCATGTCCATATAGAATGTGTTCAACACTGACTATATCAACAAAAGAAGTTGACACGATAACTACACCAGGAGTGATAACATGAACTAAAATCCTGTTTATTGTTGTTTTTTTTAAATTTCCAACAGTTTCAAAAGATGAAGGAAATCTTTCAATTATGGAAATCTTCTCTTGTTCTCTTGTAAACTTGTATGGTGATCTCAAAGTGGAAAAATAGTTTGATATTTTCGTTTCATCTGACTTGAAAAAAGGAGAGGTCTTTTATCAGCCTGTATCACCCCTACATTGGAGATCAAATACTCACATTAAGGAGGAAGAAGATTTCATGTTTTAATCACAGTAGGTTTATTGTCAAACAGTATTAACCTGCGTGCCAAATGTCTGAGCTTGCATGATTTTCTTAAACCCAAACATGGCATTCTTTGCCCATTTCCTTTATTTTGTGACAGACTTGTTTTTCTGCATTTCATTCTGTGTCATCTTTTGAGAAATAGGCTTATGCTTCAGATATTTTACACTTGAAAATTTTTTTGCGTAAGCTAAAACTTCAGCATGAAGAAATGAAAATACTTTATTAAAAATTATTGTAGCTTGATTTGTACAAACACAAATAACTAAGATCAATGGAAACAAAAAAATCCAAAACATGAAGTCAATGAATTTGATACCTTTTTGTATGTTAAGTGAATTCCTTTGCAAAAAAAACACACAAAAAAACAAGTTTTTTAAATCTCCCCGTGCTGTAGACAAATTTATGAAAGATTACAATTTAGACAATAAAGCAAACAAAAAAAAAAACCCAAACTTTTTGTAAAATATTCAGTCAGTAATAGGGTTCAAATGGTAGAAAGAAATTTTGAGAGAGCTGTTATAAAAATTTTAAAGAACATTTTACCAATCTATCAAAATTAACTCATGATGGCTTAACTCTCCAATCATGCGCAGAGATGGAACTAAGAGCCATCATATGACCATTTTTAAGTACTTTATTTTATTTGATAGCCTAGAGTAAATAGTAGTAATAAAAATCTAAAAGTAATACAATTATCCTAACAACTGATAAAAGCAAAACTTCTTCCATTGCTCTGAAGGTAAAAAGAGTCTATTCTTATGTCCAGCATTTTTCAGATTTAGTGACATTCTGTACCACTAGAAAATATGCCAGTTTAACCCCAACAGAGCTCATACACTTTTTATGCCTGTATGGTTCCAGAAAATAGTACAGAGTCTTTCCTCAGGAACTGGATTTACTGGAATTTGAATGCTTCTCTGCATTTCAATATCATAGCCCCCTGACCATCTTTGCATTCAATTACTGACAAAAGTGCAAACAAAATACAGTTGATACTGCCAAAACATACTGTTCTCGAACACTCTTCCAAAAACAAAATTACTCCAAACTGATTCTCTGCAATATTATATTATCCAAGGCACATCTCTAATATTTAAAGAACTTGTACAAAAAAAATTACATTCTCTGGGCCTCAAATTTGAGAGACACTGCTTTCCTTAACAGCTTTATCACTAAACGCAGTAAAGCAACGAGATATATATTTGTCAAAACAACCTCAAGCTAAAGCTGGCATCTGCAATAAATATGATACTGTTGATGCTTTTTCAATTAAGTAATAACCAGCTGATCAGCAAACATGCACCCCAAATACTTCTCTGTTATGAATGAACATGTGCACCGATTCACACCAGATTGTAACAGGAAATGGCTCTGCCAAAAGCATATTGGTTTTAGTTTGTGTTGACTATCAAAAACATTTTAACATGGCTCCAGAAATAGAACAGTAAAGTGTCAAAAAATAGGCTTTCACTGTGACAACATATTGCAGTACACAATTGATACATCAAACTCAGGAGTTATTTTTAAAGAAATTTTGAATTGATTGCCATAACAAGAAGGATATCCCAAAAAACTCACAGGTGGGTTGCCAATTTGAAGAACTCTGGTACCATCGAAAACAAATCAGGAATGAGGAGAGAATTTGTGTATTGAAAGTCTGTAATGTTGAAAAGGTTGCAGCAGGTTAACCTCAGTGAATAATTTCCCCCAAAATTAATACATCGCTGGAGTCTTAAGTAAGAATACCAAGTGAATAACTATACTAATGAAAGCTGATTTGAATCTAAAATCATACATGATACAAGTTCAGCAAAGGCTTAACAAAGCCAATGTAAAACACCGTCTCAACATGTGTCACTGGTTTCTTGCAAAAATTGAAGAAGATGCTGGGTTTCTCAGAAGGGTGTGATTCAGTAATGAGGCAGTTTGTGATGAATGGGTTTGTCAATACAAAAAAATATGTCTTTTGGGAATTATCCAAATGAAATGAAGAGTATGAAAAAAATCTTCATGATCTCAAAGTCACTGCTTGGATTGCTATGGCCCATTATTTCTTATGAATGAGGACACAGACGCTGTAACAATCACATCTGAACGTTACATCACCGTTTCAATTTTATTTTGGAAGGCCCTGGGAAGGTTCTTAGGAACGCATACCATAATAAAACAGTGGTTCCAGCAGGATGCACATATATTGCTGCAATGGCTCAGAGACCACTTTAATGACAGGATCATCAGCCATCAAACCTTGTATACATGGGTGGCATATAGCCTTGACCTCTACATGTTAGATTTTCATCTGTGGGGCTTCCTCGAGGATCAAATGTTGAGTGAGAATTTTAATTCCCTTGAAGAACTCAGAACTACCTTATCGAGTCATACTCATACAAATGCCATTCCACGATGGCAGTGTGAGGATGTGATACACAATTTCTGCTAGTGTCTCTGAGAATGCTTTAGATGTAATGGGCAGCACATGGAGCATATGCTATGATTTCAAGATAAATTATTTTAATTTGACTAAACACTAATATCCTAAATGCAGATGATTTTGCTTACATTTGTGTAATATCTTGGCCATTCCAACAGATTCTACTGATATTTTCAATGTATCCTTGGGGTGCATGTTTCGCTGTTCTGCCTGATCATTTCTTAAGAGCATATCTGCTTTTTTCCTATTCAGAGGGTTGACAGAATATAAGTGGGATAAGCAAAATGAGGATCTCCAAGATGTTTGCAACCTCAATTTTATATTCTATTAACATCAGAGATCTAAATACAGATTTACCATACATTCTTGTGGACCAGGGTGCATTAAATGTATTCCATAGCGGCCAACCACCACGATAAAATCATAATTGTTACGATTTGACCAGAAAGCATTGGGTTTTTTTTAATTTTGCGATGTTGTCCGGATCTTAAAGTTTTGAAAATCCATATTACCAGTGAACAGTATCGTAACACTACAAACTTAGTAAGGTTCTTATGGATTGACCGACTACTTTTTACATTTATTAGGTATCGATGTTGGTATTAAGTTTCAACTGTTATTAAAGGTCTATATTATAGATGCGATGTGTTTGATGATACCGGTACTGAAACGTTTGTTCGGTTACGATTTGCGATTTCAGATATCTTTTATTGGCGAAAGTGAAAGGCACCACCATCATTCTCACATGTTGTTAAGCGGGTTGTGAAGAGAGAATCCTCATTCAATACTAGATCTAGATCTTATGGATTGAAAATGGAACTTAAATAAGCCAAAGTGAACCAAAGGCAACATTTTCAGCAAAGTATTCAGAGGAATTTCCTTTTATTTGTTCTTCCACTGTGTCTGTTCACCGTGCCTTCTGCAAACCATGCCAATCAATTCCAATATTTTTCACGGAGGTCAATCGGACATTGTGCGCCATTCAAAAGCAAATGTGCATTAATTCTGTGAAACTGGATTCAGATGGAAAGCAGCAGACTCTCTTTCAAACCTAAGAGCAAAGATGTGGTGCATGTAGAGTATCATAGCCTTATACTTGCAGAGTGTCTGTTTATGAAATTCTACCTAGAGCACAATATTCCTCTGCTTGCCTCAGATCACATGGGTAAACTTCTGAAAGCTGCTTTTCCCCATGCAGAAGAAGACCAGAAATTTGCCAGCTCTAGAACTAAGACAACCCATTTGGCCAGAGAGATGGCAAAATATGAGATGGAAAAATTATGTGAAATATTTAAAACAAAACCGTACTCTGTTGCAACAGATGGAAACCACATGTCGGAGGATAAGCTCTATTGTATGCTGATGAAAGCTCCAAAGAGATAAAACATCAACTGTTGTCTCTCCTGGCACTGGAATCTGCCTCCACTGGGGAAAATATTGGAAATTTAGTAATTAAAGAACTGGAAAGAAATTCTATTCCTGGAGAGAAATGCATTCACTGGGATCGGACAATGCTCCTGTGATGCTAGGTAAGAGGAATGGTGCCATTGCACACTGGAGTAAGACATTTCCGAACATTATTGCTTTAGGTTGCCCATGCCACCTTATCAACATTGCTGCTCAGAATGCTGCAAAAGCTCTCCCGGTCTCCATAAATCAGTTATTAATTGATGTACATTACTATTTAGAGGCCAGTATCAATAGAAAATTAAAGTTGCATGATTATCAAGATCTTTGTGGCGAAGAAGTTCAAAAGATTTTGCGGTATGTATGCAACCCTTGTCTGTCTCTCTGCAAATGTGTAGGGCGCCTCAACACACAATGGCCAGCTCTGTCTTTGTTTTTTGAGTCTGAAATTCAGAAAGAAAAGCCTTCAAATTTTAAAGAACAATTTGTGCCTCTTGAAAAGTTTCACAATTCCAGATTTTCTCATGCAACAGCTGGACCAAGTAAATCTAAGCCCAGTCAGCAGGAAAGTAAAGTGAGCAAGAGGAAACTAAAT
>JAOYNN010168688.1:0-11053 GCA_025770095.1 Goniobranchus kuniei
ATAATAATAATAATAATAATAATAATAATAATAATAATAATAATAATAATAATAATAATAATAATAATAATCACACTTAGGCATTTTCAGACTAAAATGACATAGAACAATAGATGGGCACAGATAACACCTAAAGCTTCTAGAAATAATGAGGCTAACAAAAGATATGCACATATAGGACCACAATTAGAGATAGAAATATTTTTGTTTGACTCAAAGGTGGTTAATATTTATAATGCTATGTATTCTTTTCTGAAACAAAATATCACTTCACAGAGCCTTCATAGAACTCTTTCAAAAAATATTTACTTAAGCTCAACAAAATTTTATTTTACATAAGCTAGCTAAGATAAATTTCATGGCAGTGATAAATTTATCACTGTATTCAGATAGTGGTCATAGTTTTTACTCTAATAATTTCTAAGGAATACAAGTGTTTTCTAGTCACAACCATTTACTTCAATATACTTAAGAAAAAAATGGGGGGTGGGGGGTGGGGGTGGCAAATCAAAGACACAATTACATCAAAGTGTTTCACAATATTTCACATTGAACAATAATGTAAAATGCAACACATGGTGAGAAGGCAACATCAAACACCAGTACAAGGAAAGGGGCCATTACGCAAATTTCACAGGCCACCTTCACTGATGGCATCATCATCACTTGTATGTGCTTCCTCATCTTTTCCAACATCTGAGAACAGAAATTTGTAGAATACAAAGGTAAGGTTATGAGATTTAAGGAATTTCTGTGCTAACATCTAAATTTATTGTATGATGTCTAACTTGACAATACCCACATATACGTTACACTGATTAAATCTAATTGTCTATTTAAACATTGATAATTCATCTTAAAACAAGATTTAAATGTAAATTATACAAAAAAAATTATCAATTAACTTTTACAAATGGACTGAGGACCCCCTTTTTGCCCTAAAAACCATTAACAAATTTAGGAATGATGAAATCACAGTCGTAAATGAGGCAGTATGAAGGGTGACAACCACTTACAAGTAATAAATAGCAAACTATAACGTGAAAAAGCAAAACAAGACAAAAACAAAACCAAAAATCCAAAACACAAACAACAACAACAAAATAAGAGTGGAAAGGAAAAATAATTCAAAACAAACAATTTGATGCAAAGCAATGTTAAACAAATCCTCAAGTGAAATGTAAGTAATGACTTTTCCAATACACTTCATAGCAGTTATATGGGGTTGATTGAACTGAAGACAAAAAGGTGATGTAGTAAATGAATGGAATAAGTAGAAGAAAAGCAAGAGACAGACAAAAGGGGAAGGTGTTACTTTTCTTGCATGATTTCAGAGCAATTAACTCAACTTCAAATACCAAATATAGTCTTATGCCATTTCTGCATAAGTGTATTGTAAATTAGATTGGAGCATTTCCAGTTGAAACTAAGTGACTGAACCTCACATAAAACTATATCTTTTTTACACCTCATTAGCAATGAACGACTCCTTTTGGGCAGATTATTGATTATCAGGCAAGGAAACCAAATTCTGATAGTCCATTTATCAATATAATGAAGTTCTTATGTCATACATGGTAGATTTAATTGCAGATACTTTGTTAGCTCGTACATTTGAAAACAGCTGAATGTAAATAACAACATTCAACACCCGTTAAAAAAAAACAAATTCTCACACTTTCATACTAAGAAGTTTGGGAAATAACAAGAATAAATCTACAGGAACATTTTCTTCTCCTTCGCATATAGACTGATTGACTCAGAGGTATTGAATAAGTCAGTGCATGTTAAAATTGAAAAACTTCCTATTCTTTTATAAACTGCTGTTTCTTGTGCAGGGCAATTTTGATCACACCTTGTAACATCATACAGGCTGTGTCAAATTGGCATTTGTTTTGTCTTTTTTGTTTAAAAAAGACTATGGAAGAAATCCGAGTTGACATGCATATACAGTATAACTGAAGGCATTACAAGTCTATTCATCAGTATGAAGAGTGCTGAGGAAGCGCGAGGGAACCATGCTCTTTTTCAATAAGATAAAAGGGGACAGAAAGAGAAACGAAGCATCTGATAAAACACAACATAGCAAATCAACCAGTCATGGCAATACTCATATGGAAATGGCTGGAAAGAGTAAGAGAAAAAATCCTATGGACAAAACTAAACTAAAAACCAAAACAAAAAACAAAACTTATCAAAACCAAAACATTTTTCAGTAAATGATTAGGTGATTCCATCAGACATGCTGTGATTCAATTTTTCAGAACCCACCCATTCTGATACTGGCTTCCCTAAAGATTCAATCATATGCTTTTAAGAAAAAAAAAAAGATACTCATATCATTGGATGAAGTAAGGGGGTCCCCAAACCATGTCATCAAGTGAGAAAGAAATATTCAAGTGTGTGAGATACCTCTAGAATGTAAAGTTGTTGTGGAGATAGACGTGACAGTAGAGGTGGAAATCTGTGATCTTTGATGAGTTGATGATGAATGGGACTGTGATGTTTTCTCATCTTGAGAAGGCTCAGGAGATGGGGAGGAGGATGAACGGGCTTCCAACTTAGCTTGTTTCATTGCTTCCCACTCAGCCATTGTGTACACTTTTTTCCTTTCTTCATAAGGACCTAACGTAGTGGAATATGAACTGTCCTCTTGTTGAGGTTTATCAAAGTGAAAATTTCGTTTGGGAGAGTCTTTGGAATTTCGTTTTTCTGTGGACTTTGTGGAAGTATAAGAGACAGTCTTTATTCTTGAGCTACCACCACTACTTACATGTTGTATTACAGATTCATTTTTTATTATTTGTTTTGTAGAAGTTGATTCTGTTGAGGACGATTTGTGAATTACTTCAACTCCAGCACCTGATTTCCACTCACTTGTGGACTCGTTGGATACCTGCATGAGATCTTGTGAGTGTGTTGACTCACTGTGTGATTCAGACATGGAGTGGCCAAGTCCTCCGGAGCTTCCCATGCTCCATGCCGCCGACTCTGCTGAAAAGGTCATGAGGTTTTCATTGCGACGAGATTCTTGGTCTGCATGGGTGTTTGAATCAGCTGGTTCCTGTTCAAGAGAGTCAGTTGATGTTTGCATGACATCTGGTATTGACGTGTTGACCATGTCAAGATGTTCTGCTAGATGGGCAGCTAGCTCTAAAGAATCTGCAGATCTCACCATAACATCTTCCTGATCATAAAGAGAGTCTGTGTCGAATTTAGTGGAGTCTGATGTTTTCAGTCTTTGTTCTAAGGTGAGAGAGTCTGATGAAAGTTGCATGATGGCTTCTCCCTGAAGTGAATCAGTGTCAATGTCCCCTGATGGAGTTGTTAATTCTCCATGAACTGGTGGGATCTCATTAAGATCTGGCCCTGCAAAAACTACACTTGATGTCATTTCTGTCATTTCTGATGATTCTCCATCTAAAGAATCTGCATCCCCATCATGACCCTGCTTGGCACCTTCACTCAGAGAGTCATGATCAATGTCTTCCTCCTCTAACGAGTCTTTTTCATCATCTCCAAGAGCACTGAAATCTGAACTTCCAAACTGTGCTGATTCAAGGAGGACACCAGATTCTAAAATAGCAACAATTTTTTGTGCTTCTACCTCTAACTCATTAGCCACTGCAATCTCTCGTTCTAGTCTTTCAAATTCATTCAAAGAACTTAGGGATGAACCTTCACTTTGGTGACTGGAGCTTGTTATCGAGCTCCTTTTTTCATCAGATTCAGCATTGCATTCTTGTTCAAGTCTTTCAAAGTCAGCTAGAGAGGAGGCAATTGAGTTTGAGTTATTTTCACCCGAGGAGCTTTTACTTCCTTGAGCTGCTTTCTCCACTGAACTTCCAGAACTTGAAACAACAACTTGTTGCTCTAGTCTTTCAAATTCAGCCAGGGAAGATGCAACTGAACTTGCTTCTCCACCTTTCAGGTTTGTAAAACCAACCAATTTCCTTTCATCATAGGAGCCTCCAAATGGCTCTCGTTCTTTATCTCTCTCAATAGAAGAAAGTGAGCTTGATATGGGGATAGCCTGTTCAAGCTGTTCAAATTCAGCCAGGGATGAAGAAATAGATGCAGTTTCATCCTTCTCTTGAGGTTTGTGAAAGAAATGTAAATTTGTTACAACCGGAGATTGCTGGACCCCTATATCAGGTGAACTTCCAAAGTGGTCAGAGAGTTTGTCTTCTTTTTCTCTGTCCTCATCAGACATTTCTGTTATGACAGACAAAGCAGCTCTGTCAACATATTCAAATCGGTCACTTTCTAGCGATGAGGCACTTTCTGGTGTGGAACCTGCTCCAGGCCAATCTTGAGCTTGTTCTACATCATCTTCTTCAGTATCAGGGCCCGACTCTTTATCCTCAACATGACTGATTAAAATATCTGAGGTGAATGATGAGGTCATTGAGGCTATTTCTGCTAATCTATCATCAAGAGGTTCTGCATCTTCATCTTCATCATCTACATTTTCAGCAGCAACTACAGTGGTGAAACTATCGATACTCGAAGTATCATGATCCTCTGGGCTTAGGGGAATATGGCCAATATCAGTATCAAATATTGGGGCAGATGCTCCTAACTGTATGTCTATTGCTCCAGACATTTTCTTTTCCATTACGTCTTTTATTTTCCCATCTTCAAATTCCTCCTCCTCTAATTCCTCCTCTTCTTCCTCCTCCTCTTCTTCTTCTTCTTCTTCTTCTTCATCTTCTTCTTCTTCTTCCTCCTCTTCTTCGTCTTCTTCCTCCTCCTCCCCCAACTCTTCATACTCTTCATCTTCATACTCCTTTTCTTGATCTTCAACCTCAAACCCTGTTACAGCTGCTATTTTGGAAGTAGCAACAACTGTGCGAACATTTGTGTCATGAAAGCCTTGTCTTTCTCTCTGCATTTCAAGAGTGCCTGAGAGCTCTGGAGATTGCTCTTCTTTCCTGGCTATGTCCTCCTCCTCTGTGTCACTGCTTTGTACAAACTGGGGTGATTCATCAGAATCATTGAGGTACATTTCTTCAGCGCCTTTCTCAGGCTGTGCATCTGTAACATCCTCTTTAAATTCAAAGGCAGATTTACTGATGATAGCTGGTTCACTTTTGAAAGATTCTTCCTTTGATTCAGTGGTAACAGCCTGTGTCTCTTCTTCTTCTGAAATGTTCTCTTCCCGAGGTGAATAGCCATAGAAAGTTGAGTCTTCTATTTCTTCATGTAAATGCTGAGTTAAAATGATTTCAGGGATATCTTCTGACATTTGTTTGAGCAGAGTCACACTTTGATGGCTAGTTGATTCTGATGTTACTTCTTCTACCAGCCCTTCTTGCTCTGTGGTTTGCGAAAGATGTTCTGTCATCTCAACAGATGTGACAGTGCTTTGAATGAATGTTTCAGTTTGTTCTATTCTCTCTGTCACTTGAACTTCATCCATGGTTTCTGCCTCAGGGGTTGGCTCACTGGAGGAAACTTTAACTTTTACATCTTTCAATATGGAGTCTACGAAAGAGGTGGCTGTTTTTTCCAAAACATCCGTCCCATCATTTGGTTGAGGGGGAGTGAACGTCCCTGATATTGGTGGAGTAAAAGACCCTGATGGTGGTGTAAACATCCCACCATGGGGAGGAGTGAAATTCCCTCCGAAAAATCCTTGCCTGATAGCATCAGGTGTAGGTGAGAGAGGTCTGTCCAAGTCAGAGTGAGACCCAGGACTGATGCCCAGAAATTCAGTTGATGAAGCCCCTGCTGAATCTCGAGGATGGCTGGCCTCCACATCTAATTCTTCTCCTTTCTCTTCATTATCATCAGTATCTGAATCGATCTGGGGTTCCTCTAACCTGATCAGTTCTTCCTCTGGGCGTTCTTCAAATTCTTCCTCTTCCTCTAAATCCAATTCTTCCTCTGGCTCCTGCTCCTCCAAATATATTTCTTCCTGAACATAACTTTTTTCTACAATTTCCTCACTTTGGCTGGAAAAAGACATTGCAAAATCTATATCTAGGGCTCTTCTCCCATGGTACACATTGTCCTGATCAAATTGATGTTCCCTTTTGGCATATGCTCCATCATCAAGTTCTTCAGGAGAATGAGCTTTCCTTATAGCAGTATCATCTTCTTCATTATAAAAACCTGGTTCCTCTAGATGACTGCGATCTTCTTCTATATCAAATCCTCCCTCTCTAATAACATATTTGTCTTCATAATCGTTGCCTCCTTCAGACATGGAAATTTCAGGCATTTTGTAACTAACTGACATTTTTTCACTAAAAATCTGGCCATCCTGTTCATCCTTATCTTGTCCTTCTTCTTCCTTAGGTTGTTGTACATCCGGCTTGGCTTGCATTGCAGGAATCACTGTAGGCTGTATTGGTTCAGGGCAAATTAAGCCATCCTTTTCATCTTCTTCCTTTGGTTGTTGTACATCCGGCTTGGCTTGAGTTGCAGGAATCACAGTAGGCTGTATTGGTTCAGGGCAAATTAAGCCATCCTTTTCATCTTCTTCCTTAGGTTGTTGTACATCCGGCTTGGCTTGAGTTGCAGGAATCACAGTAGGTTGTATTGGTTCAGGGCAAATTAAGCCATCCTTTTCATCTTCTTCCTTAGGTTGTTGTACATCTGGCTTGGCTTGAGTTGCAGAAATCACTGAAGGCTGTATAGGTTCAGGGCAAATTAAGCCATCCTTTTCATCGTCTTCCTTAGGTTGTTGTACATCTGGCTTGGCTTGAGTTGCTGAAATCACTGTAGGCTGTATTGGTTCAGGGCAAATTAAGCCATCCTTTTCATCTTCTTCCTTAGGTTGCTGTATGTCTGGCTTGGCTTGAGTTGCAGAAATCACTGTAGGCTGTAGTATAGGTTCAGGGCAAATTAAACCATCCTTTTCATCTTCTTCCTTAGGTTGTTGTACATCTGGCTTAGCTTGAGTGGTTGTTACTACAGCTGGTTGAACAGGCTCAGGAGAAATCAAACCATTCGTTTCGTCTCCTTCCTGAGGTTGTTGCACATCAGGCTTTGCTTCTACTGAAGGAATTAACACAGGCTCAACAGGCATTTCTTCTTTTCCTGATACATCTTCTAAGTTCTGATCTCTTAATGTTATAAGACCAACTTGAATTACATCTGCTTCCACATCTTCAGTAGGATATGTCACTGACATTAGTTTGGATAATTCTTCTGTTGATTCTTCCAAAGCCTGCTGCTCATGATGCTCAAATTCAAGTAGTTCACTTTCATTGATATCTTCTTCCACTTCGGCATCTTCTTGACTCAACAATGCTACATCAAGCTCATGTTCTTCTTTCTCTAAGACTGAGAGCTGCCCTTGGAGCTCTTCCAATTCTTCTTCATATGATATTCTGGGGGCAGAAACACGTTCTGAAGCTCTCTCTGCTGATGAGTCTCCTATATTCATTTCATCATATTCAGGTAGATAATCAACTTCCGTTGGGCCATTCAAAACAGACGTTGCAGACTCATCATTGAGAGGATCTTCATGTACCTCTTCTGAATCATGGTCCACAAATCCATTTTGGGTAACAGGGCCACTATGATCATCAAATGTGTCATGTTGTTCCAGGAGTGGTGACTCTACTTCAACATTGAGTTCTGCTACAGATGTTGGATCACCATGTGAAGAACTCAAATCATCTTCATGTAAAGTTGTATCCTCTCCATCCTTTGAATCACCAGCCTCTGACATCTTAGCAAAGTCATCAAGTGGTTCTTGAAATATTTCAACAGTTTTAGGTTTCAGAGTCATTACAGATGATGGACCAGGCAGACCACCAGACTGTGGCATGCTAGCGTTTCCTGGGGATAAAGATTTATTGGTTCCTGGATCAATTTCAAAGACATCATCTTCAGGACTTGAAAGAATAGATTTTCCAGCCATTTCAATTGGTCCCTGCTTTTCAACCGTATCAGGTGAAATGTCATAAGCAGTTACAATATGACTTACTCGACCACTGTCTAAATCATATGAGGCTGCTAAAAGTGTTGGCTCAACTGAGATTTCAGAAGATGAAGAGGAGGCTTTAAAATCTTCAACAGATTGCTCAGATGCTCTAGTATTAAGTCGATCAGTTTGAAATGTAACTTTCTTTTCTACAGGAGGGGATGATCGGAGTGTTGTGTCATCTTCAATTTCATCAATGCACGGGTTTTCCTCAATAGGGGACAGTTTCTCTTCAGTTGAGTCTCTTTCAGTTTCAGACGACTCATATATTTCATTGTCAGCCAAGGATTTTCCAGTTGTATGAACAGCCATAGGAAAGTGTGTAGGGTGTGAGAGAACAGAAGTGTGACAAGATTCCTCAAACATTGTGGTAAGGACCTTTCCTTTAGTTTCATGTGATGGTGACATTGATCTGTCTTCTTCCTCCATGGATTCCTGCAATAACTCTTGCTGGGCCATTCTGGATTCCTTACTAACAACACTTACAACTGTTTGGACCTTACTGGAACCTGAACTATGAGTTTCAAAAGTGAATGTTTGGGATGTGCAACTCAAGTCTCTATGATCAGGGGAAGATTCAACTGGTGACCATGTTTCAACATCAGAATGAGGTGTTTCTGTTAACTCTGGATCGAAAACACGTTTTGCTATTTCACTTCTCACCAGTTCTCTACTTTCAAGTATGGTTGCAATGACCTCAGTGTTGTGGGTGCGGTTGATATTCTCATATGGCTCTTGTTCTGTTTCCTCAAAGGAAGACTCTTCTTTACTCAGTCTGTGCTCCACTTCAGTTTTGTCTTCAATCACCTCATGAACTATATCAAATGTCACTCTCCTTTGTGTAACTGGGCTTGATGAGGAAGCCTCAATATCCTCATAGAAACGTCTCTCTAAAAATTCTTCATCTTTTTCCTTGTCCCTTCTATAAAAATCACCCATGTCAATTGATTTTTGGACTTTTAGAGTGACCTTTTGCTCTTCCACAAAAGATTCTGAAAATTGTCTAGTGTACTGATGGGCAATTTCCCATGGCAATTTGGTGTATACTCCAGTATTTTCATCATATACATTAATCCCCCCACTATCAGAGCTGCTGACTGATGACTCCTCCTCTAAGTCATCCTCTCCATGCCCATGCCCAATAGAAGCAGTATATTCAATGGGTGCAGAGCTAACTTGTTCGGGCAGATCTTGTTGACTTTCTTTGCTCTGAGCAGAAGGAGCACCAGCATCATCACATGGTTCTTCCTCAACAATTTCATGCCTCTTAAAGGGCACTTCATCATCTTCATGTTGAACAAAGGTCAAAGAACTTTCATCCTCTTGATGAGCAAAATCCTCTTGTGTTAGAAAATCTGAGGAATCAATAGCCATAGGTTTTTCCTCTAAATCTTCTGGAGAAATGTCTCGGGTTTCCTGTTTGACAAGTTGTGATTGGCCAATGTTTTCTTCACTTGCTGCTATGTTCAGGCTTTGTTGAGCTTCACACAGCATTTCCTCATCCTCGGCTTCATCACTGACCTCTTGTTCATCTCCCAATCTACATAGCTCTGGCTCTAACTCTGTGTCATCTATCAAATCGGCCTCTTCTTCCAAAGTTGTTGAGGCATATCGTTGAACTAATTTTTCTGACTGGGAATCTGTGTTTTCCTCTCTCGTTGTTACCAAATGACTCTCCCTTATAATTTCTTTCCCCCCATCCAAATCCCTTTCCACATGCTGATGAGACTCTTCAACATCAAAAATGAAGGATGATTCAGCAGTTTGATTAATGACTGGGGAAAACTGGTCCTCAACATCAGTCTCTTCAGATATCTCTTCGCTCAATTCTCGAATTTCAACATCTAAGGAAAGAAGTTTTAGCAATTTTGGGGGGTAATGCAAACAATAACAAATTGAAAAATTGTTCAAGAATAAAAATTGTTTATCTCTAGAAAGATTTTACACAAATCCTTTGATAAAAAGAGGACACTTATAATGATAAAACAGTTGACACTGGTTAATCGCAACTTCTTCTTCTTCATTTATTGACTGAATCAGTCATACTTGAGCAATACTGTTACGGCAGATGTCTGGCCAAAATTGCCTAGTTTGTTGTTTTGTAAGTATGGGTGATTGTAGAGCATTCTTGAAGATGTCTAAGATAATGCTGTATTTGATGACTGAACTACAATTTTTTTTGCACATGAACAGAGTTGATTATTGATCCATCTCATCTGACTTTGAACCATCATATAGTAGGCTAGGAAACCTCCTTGGCATGCTTTTATCTCTCTTGGAATGCTGTGAAATGACACAGACATCTGTGCTCTAAGCTGAAAATTCAGATCTCAACAGTTAAGGTTCTCTTAGCAGTTATAATCTGCATAAGTTCCCAGTCCCTGTCCACAGCCATAAATAGGCAATTCAATTCAACTGATCATTGTGAAGATCATCTAACACCTAATTGCTCACATCCCTTTCTTTACCAAGCAAAACAAAGAATCAGCTAACATGACAACACAGGTGGGCGAGATAAAAGTGTTATTGAACGAGAAGAGAAAGGTGATGGTAGAAGAGACTAAATGGTTTCATGATTTGAAACATTTAGGTGCTACTATTAGGTCATTCACGTTGTAAACAAATAAAAACATCTGCTAAGGAGGTCACCATATGTCTTGATGCTCAAAATTAAGATGATTCCCATCAAAAGTCAACTCTAATTTCTTCTAGGTTGAAGTATGCAATTTTTGCTGAAGAATGAGGATTGTACGGAGAAATTGGAATGGTAGGGCATTTAATTGCTTTGATTAAATCCAAACCAAAGTCAAAGTTTTATTCTCTATGTGTTTGCAACTAAAAACATAAGGTCAGCATGTTTACTATTCAAATACGTTTCCAAAAGACAACCTCATTTAATTGTTTCTTCCTTTAATAGCAACAGTTTTAACTCTCCTGACATCTTGCGATTAACTGGAGTCGACTGTGACATTAATAATAATAATAATAATAATAATAATAATAATAATAATAATAGTGGTCTCTGCCTATCATCCTCATCATTGGGAGACTGACAAGTGTGAATGTTAGCCAGATGTGGATTTAATGTGGAAGGCAAGGAAGCAGAGGACAGCT
>JAOYNN010168799.1:0-16818 GCA_025770095.1 Goniobranchus kuniei
TCTCTCTCTCTCTCTCTCTCTCTCTCTCTCTCTCTCTCTCTCTCTCTCTCTCTCTCTCTCTATCTCTCTCTCTCTTCTAAATCTTGCTTATTTCATTCATTAAAATGTCAATTTCCAGTTCCCATATATATCCCCACCTCCCAACTTCAAAAGGGTTTTTTGCTCCAAACTGTTCCCCGCAACGAGCGATTCGAAATCGTAAATTACATAACTTCGTAGGGAAATCATTTCTCATTTGCCGAAAGGTGTCCTGCGAGTCTAAACCATCACCGCAAAGTGTGTGCTCACGTGCAGGGGTGAGGGACTTTGTCGGTGCGGTGGGATCCGATGATAATGCATCAGTGTGTGTATGTGTGGGTGGGTGTGTGTGTTCATGTATCTGAAGGAATGTCTAGATGCGTGTGTGTTCGTGAGTCTGTCCTGAATATTGGATGTGTTGAGATGCAATAGTTGATTCAGGTGCCCAGTGTGCCATAAGCCAGGTGTGTCAAAACATGACCGCCATGGGGGAAATAAGAATTAAATAGCCAATGTTGTGTCATTTCTCTTTGGCAATTGAAAATCATTTTGTAGCAAATGTGCGAATTCAGCATCAGTCCGACCTTCACCTTTTATCGAATTTAAAGGCAGTAATTGTGGACATAGTAAGTCGGTTCTGATATATAAGGCAAGAAAGAGATCAAATACAACATTTCGATATCAAAGGCAAGAAGATAGTGTTCCATTAATTAGTGCGTTTATGAAAAGGGGGACAAACAGAAAACAGTTGTTATTGATCTGGAAGGTAAAATGCAAGAACAGAGGATATCGTAGTGAATGTTTACGTTGAAACGAATGAAGGAGGTGCATTATTGGTAAATTTAAAACCCACAAACAATTGTACAGCAAAAGAGTAGAATAAATTGGATAGTTAGCAACATAGAATGCAAAAATGTACATAGAGGGCAAAGTTGTTATCATATCAGATAAAGTTGGTAACATAGAAGTCAAAGTTTGAGATATAGAAGTCAAAGTTGGTAACATATAAGTCAGAGTTGGTAGCATATAAGTTAAAGGTGGGAATATAGAAGTCAAAGTTGGTAACATATAAGTCAGAGTTGGTAGCATATAAGTTAAAGGTGGGAATATAGAAAACAACGTTGGTAACATACAAGTCAAACTAGGGAATATAGAAGTAAAGGTTGGGAATATACAAGGCAAGGTTGGTAACATACAAGTCAAATTTGGGAAAATAGAAGTCAAAGTTGGGAATATAGAAGTCAAAGTTGGTAACGTACAAGTCAAGTTGGGAATATAGAAGTCAAAGTTGGGAATATAGAAGGCAAGGTTGGTAATATACAAGGCAAAGTTGGTAACATATAAGGCAACGTTGGTAACATATAAGGCAAAGTTGGTAACATATAAGTCAAAGTTGGTAACATAGAAGTCAAAGTTGGGATGTAAAAGGCTAGGTTGGTAACATAGAAGGCAAAGTTGGTAACATAGAAGGCAAAGTTGGTAACATAGAAGGCAAAGTTGGTGACATATAAGGCAAAGTTGGTAACATATAAGCAAAGTTAGTAACATAGAAGGCAAAGTTGGTAATATAGAAGGCAAAGTTGGTAACATGAATGCAAGGTTGGTAACATAGAGGGCAAGGTTGGTAACATAGAAAGCAAAGTTGGTAACACGAGGGCAAAGTTGGTAACATATGGGGCAAAGTTGGCAACATATAAGTTAAAGTTGGTAACATAGAAGTCAAAGTTGGGAATATAGAAGGCAAGGTTGGTAACATAGTAGGCAAAGTTGGTAACATAGAAGTTAAAGTTAGTAACATAGAAGGCTAAGTTGGTGACATATAAGGCAAAGTTGGTAACATATAAAGCAAAGTTGGTAACATAGAAGGCATAGTTGGTAATATAGAAGGTAAAGTTGGTAACATGAATGCAAGGTTGGTAACATAGAGGGCAAGGTTGGTAACATATAAGGCAATGTTGGTAACATAGAAGGCAAAGTTGGTAACCTATAAGCCAAAGTTGGCAACATATAAGGCAAAGTTGGTAACATATAAGGCAAAGTTGGTAACATATAAGGCAAAGTTAGTAACATATTATAATGCAACGTTGGTAGCATAAGGTAAAGTTGGTAACATAGAAGGCAAAGTTAGTAATATAGAAGGCAGAGTTGGGAACATAGAAGACAAAGTTGGTAACATAGAAGGCAAAGTTGGCAACATATTATAAAGCAACGTTGATAGTGTATAAGGCAAAGTTGGTAACGTATAAGGCAAAGTTGGTAACATTTTAGGCAAAAATGGTAACACATAAAACAAAGTTGGTAATATATAAGCAAAGTTGGTAACATAGAAGGCGAAGTTGGTAACATAGAAGGCAAAGTTGATAACATAGAAGGCAAAGTTGGTAACATAGAAGGCAAAGCTGGTAACATTTGAGGATAGGTTGGTAACATAGAAGGCAATGTTGGTAACATATAAGGTCAAGTTGGTAACATATCGTGCAAAGTTGGTAACATGTAAGGCAAAGTTGGTAACATTTTAGACAAAAATGGTAACATATAAGACAAAGTTGGTAATATATAAGGCAAAGTTGGTAAAATAGAAGGCGAAGTTGGTAACATAGTAGGCAAAGCTGGTAACATATAAGGATCGGTTTATAACATAGAAGGCAAAGTTGGTAACATATATGGTGAAGTTGGTAACATATCGGGCAGAGTTGGTAACATAGAAGGCAAAGTTTCAAAGGTGGTAACGTAGAAGGCAAAGTTGGTAACATAGAAGGCAAAGTTTCAAAGGTGGTAACGTAGAAGGCAGAGTTGGTAACATAGAAGGCAAAGTTTCAAAGTTGGTAACGTAGAAGGCAAAGTTGGTAACATAGAAGGCAAGGTTGGTAACATAGAAGTCAAAGTTGGTAACACTTACGGCAAACTTGGTAACATGAAGGCAAGGTTGGTAACATAGAAGCAAGGTCGGTAACATTATGGGAAGGTTTTCTTAACATAGAGGGCAAGGTTGGTAATATAGAAGGCAAGGTGGGTAATATGAGGACAAGTTTGGTAACTAGAAGGCAAGGTTGTTAACATGAGGGCAAAGTTGGTAACATAGAGGGCAAAGTTATTAACATAGAAGGCAAAGTTGGGAACACAGAAGGCAAGGCTGGTAACATAGAAGTCAAGGCTGGTAACATAGAAGGCAAGGCTGGTAACATAGAAGGCAAGGTAGGTAACATAGAAGGCAAGGTTGGTAACATAGAAGGCAATGTTAGTAACACAGAAGGCAAGGCTGGTAACATAGAAGGCAAGGTTGGTAACATAGAAGGACAGGCTGGTAACATAGAGGGCAAGGCTGGTAATATAGATGGCAAAGTTGGGAACATAGAAAGCAAGGTTGGTAACATAGAAGGCAAGGCTGGTAACATTGAAGGCAAAGTTGGTAAAATAGAAGGCAAGGTTGGTAACATAGAACGCAAGTTTGGTGACGTAGAAGGCAAAGCTGGTAGCATAGAAGGCAAATTTGGTAACATAGAAGAAGGCAAGGTTGGTAACATAGAGGGCAAGGTTGTTAACATGTAAGGCAACATTGCTAATATAGAAAACAAGGTTGGGAACATATAAGGCAACGTTGGTAACATAGAAGGCAAAGCTGGTAATACAGAAGGGAAAAATATGGTAACATATTATACAACGTTGGTAATATAGAAGGCAACGTTGGTAACATCCAATGCAACTTTGGTAATATAGAAGGCAACGTTTGTAACATACAAGGCAAAGTTGGTAATATAGAAAGCAAACTTGGTAACATATAAGGCAATGTTGGTAATATAGACGGCAACGTTGGTAACATACAAGGCAACGTTGGTAACATACAAGGCAACGTTGATAACATAGAAGGCAACGTTGGTAATATACAAGGCAACGTTGGTATTATATAAGGCAACGTTGGTAATCAAGACGGCAACGTTGGTAACATACAAGGCAACGTTGGTAACATAGAAGGCAACGTTGGTAACATAGAATCCAACGTTGGTAATAAAGACGGCAACGTTGGTAACATACGAGGCAACGTTGGTAACATACAAAGCAACGTTGGTAACATAAGGCAACGTTGGTAATATAGAAGGCAAATTTGGAAACATATAAGGCAACGTTGGTAAAATAGAAGGCAACGTTGGTAACATACAAGACAACGTTGGTATTATATAAGGCAACGTTGGTAATATAGAAAGCAACGTTGGTAACATAGAAGCCAACGTTGGTAACATACAAGGCAACATTGGTAACATACAAGGCGACGTTGGTAACGTACAAGGCTACGTTGGTAATATAGAAGCCAACGTTGGTAACATACAAGGCAACGTTGGTAATATAGAAGCCAACGTTGGCAATATAGAATCCAACGTTGGTAACATACAAGGCAACGTTGGTAACATAGAATCCAACGTTGGTAATATACAAGGCAACGTTGGTAATATAGAAGCAAACGTTGGTAACATACAAGGCAACGTTGGTAATATACAAGGCAACGTTGGTAACATACAAGGCAACGTTGGTAACATAGAATCCAACGTTGGTAACATACAAGGCAACGTTGGTAACATAGAATTCAACGTTGGTAACATACAAGGCAACGTTGGTAACATAGAATCCAAAGTTGGTAACATACAAGGCAACGTTGGTAATATAGAATCCAACGTTGGTAACATACAAGGCAACGTTGGTAATATAGAATCCAACGTTGGTAACATACAAGGCAACGTTGGTAACATACAAGGCTAGTTGGTAATATAGAAGCCAACGTTGGTAACATACAAGGCAACGTTGGTAATATAAAATCCAACGTTGGTAACATACAAGGCAACGTTGGTAATATAGAATCCAACGTTGGTAACATACAATGCAACGTTGGTAACATAGAATCCAACGTTGGTAACATACAAGCCAACGTTGGTAATATAGAAGCCAATGTTGGTAACATACAAGGCAACGTTGGTAATATAGAATCCAACGTTGGTAACATACAAGGCAACGTTGGTAATAAAGACGGCAACGTTGGTAACATACAAGGCAACGTTGGTAATATAGAAGGCAAAGTTGGTAATATAGAAAGCAAAGTTCGTAACATATAAGGCAACGTTGGTAACATAAAGGGCAAAGTTAGTAACATATAAGGCAACGTTGGTAACATACAAGGCAACGTTGGTAACATATAAGACGACGTTGGTAATATTGAAGGCAACGTTTGTAACATGTAAGGCAAAGTTGGTAACATATAAGGCAACGTTGGTAATATAGAACTAAACATATAAGGCAACGTTCGTAATATAGAAGGCACAGTTGGTAACATATAAGGCAAAGTTGGAAATATGTTATACTGCAATATGGTAGCATAGAAGTCAAAGTTGGTAACATAGAAGGCAAGTTGGTACAAAGTTGGTAACATATACTGCAATATGGTAACATACAAGGCAAAGTTGGTAACATAGAAGGCAAAGTTTGTACAAAGTTGGTAACATATTCTGCAATATGGTAACATACAAGGCAAAGTTGGTAACATAGAAGACAATGTTGGTAGCATTGAAGTCAAACTTGGGAACATAGATGGCAAAATTGGTAACATAGTAGGCAAAGATGGTAACAGAGTTAGCAAAGTAGTTAACATGATGGCAAACCTTGTAATTTCATGTTTAACATACAGTGTAGCCAACAATCAAATGCCTTGGAGTAACCATCACAAATTACTACACGAATTCAACAGAAGCAAGGCAAAGAATGCATTTTACTTTCAAAGGCCAATAGTCTTACATAATTACAAATGAGCACAAAACTACAAGAGAAATGTCCACACTGCGATATGCCTCTGAAACATAGATTATAAACTTAGATTGTTGATAACAACGAAATTCGTGTTTAATTCGTATATACAGACAATTCCCTCTGGCTGCAAAACAAAAAGAAAAGAAAGAAAACAGAAACAAAAACGAAGGTTTACTACAAAGGGAGGAACATACAGAGAACTGATTGACATCATCAACAAGAGACAGGGGAATTTCTTCTACCATATTTGAAGACAATAATAAAACAACTTGTGTAGAACGTCAACGGTGCAAGAGGAAAACAGCGAATAAAATTTCTTAAGGAAGGAGACCAACTACATCCAGCATAACAACAAACACAGACTATTACAAGAACAGACAGGAAATGGAGAAGAATGTTCGACAACGTGCAGATCTGTGCTCGCCAAGCTTTATATCGATGAAAGTCTACATGGCTCTAACAAGAATTGTAAAGTTCAAACAGGAAAAGAATGACCATGTCATTTGTAAAGTTAGCTGATAAGCGTTCGAGTCTAACATAAAGAAATTTGTGAGGACGACACATTTCTAGTAGCTTCAAGCATTATAGGTGTGGTAGATCTATCCGTGCAGTCGTAATTTCGAAAAAGTTAAGTACACACCTTGGTGACAATTCCGGTGTTGGAAAATGGGCCTAGTTTAGTGTATGACCGAAAGATAATAGCACCGAAGGCCATTTCAACCAGCAAGGACCAGCTGCTTGATGGTGACGCTTTCTCACCGTTTTGTGGGAGCTGATGACAGAAAACAGGCCTACTTTGCGCAATGAACCGTCAACACATTTTTATCAGATTCGGCTTCAACGTTTCCGTTGTCTCAGGTGTAATCGCTTTATGAGGATTATTTTATTAGAAATTCCTAAAACATGGTATTTTTCTTCAGCCTGAGGAAGACTTATATTGAAAGATATTATGTTGAATTGGAAACCAAACTCGTGTACGTGATTATCCAGAACCAGACTCAGAGAACACATTCAGATTGGTTTTTGGCGAGGCCAGAAGAATGGGTGATATGGTATGCTAGAATTAAGGACGATAAAATTACCTTGAAGTAGGGAAATGATTAATTCTTTGTTTAGAATAAAGAATATTTTACATCTCTGAATATAAGATAATATAATATTAGTGTAACGTCTTATGATGTGAAATTATTTTGGGACAGAAACGGACGGGAAAGAAGCATTTGGATTAGAAATAGAAAGCATTAAGATTTCAAGCCTGAAATCATGTGGCGGGGGAGAATCAGAGAGGTGGCCTTCTTGCTCAGTCAGAAATGCCCAAGCATCCAAATTTCATAGATGGGAAGGATGATCTGGATAGCTCGTTAATCCACTTGGAGAAATTGCTTAGTCAATGAATCGGCAATAAGTCGACTGGAGGACTAGAGGGCTGTTCGTCAGCCCTGTCTTCTGAACATACTCTAGATAGTGATTGCAGATTGTCTGTAGAGGAGGCGAATAACTGTGATTTGGTGACGATAGCTCTGCAAAAGCGGCGCAGGAATGATACAGATACTTGTTTAGAACATGTAATGTTGAAGATAGGAGACGGCCAGAATGATTATCAGCCGCATCAAGGTCTATTTATAGAGATTGGTAAAGCTTTCAAAAACTGAAGAGACATAGAGAACTGAGAGATCTTTTTTGGTGAGGAGCAATTTGTAGAAGCATACCCTTCTGATCATGCCATCGTTGTTAGAGGCAAGAAATGTCGTTCCCTCGACGACGTAGCAGAGACAGCAGAAACATTCACGGAAGCTAGAAGAAGGTCCATAATGTCAAAAGAGGATAGTATCGACAGCTGATATCGAGATCGACGTGAAAGCCATTGTCAAGGACGGTCAACTCCAGCTGCAGTTGAGAATCATGCCGGTTACTAGCTATTGTGTGGGTAGCGACGAGAGATCGGCGGATGGTCTACCTGTGGTGAAAGGGTTCATCGGAGAAAATAAGGTTGATAATGACTGTGAGGGCGATGTGATGTGTGATACAGCGGTGGTGGGTGAAAGACGCACAGCTCACGAGCAATGAGAGGCTTATTGCAACGATTGACAATTCTGCGGTGTTGGCAGAATAAGCAATGATTGATGTACAGACACATTACCATAGTAGAGGGGTAGCGGCGTTATGCATCCCTTAGGCCATAATATGTGATCTGGTGATCAGGAATGTAGATAGAGCGAGGAATCCTGGCGACCCTGCTTCATCAGTGACGGTGGTAGCGCTAGTGACGCCTGCTCTGGTGAAGAAGCAAGGAAGGGGTACATTGTTGAAGGTGCCTGAAGTGAAGGGTACGTAAATGAAGATAAGAAAGAGTTGATTTGACTTCAGCAGGAAAATGAAAGAATCATAAGATGTGAGCATGAGCAACTGACAGTTCCAAGAGAAAAAGAAAATAAATCAGTACATTTTGAGAAAACTGGTCGAGTCATATTTATCGTGTTTAAGAGGACAAGAAGTTGAACATGACGATAAGACAAGTAGTCTTATCAGTCATTCCGTTATTGTGTGATGGGGACGGTTAATGATTCTATTCTTGGCAGTCTTCTTGGAATAAAGAAAACTAAAGATAAAGTGATGAGTAGCTTCTATTGGCTTGGAATATATGGTGACATTTCACTAAACTGTCGTTCATGTGACATTTATTTGTCAAAAGACTTTGTACAAAGGACCACACCAAGGGCAAAGATACAGAACGTACCGGTAATTTAGGAGAATAGCAGTTAATATTGGTTGAACGAAAGAGTCATGTAGCGATTCATAAATCCACTTTTATTCACATATCGCGAGGTGTCTCAGGAGTCTACGAGATTTGCCTCTTTTGTTTTACCGTGTGACCATTACGTAAGGGCACCTATGCAAATTCTAAATGAACTGTGGACCAACGAAGAGAATGAGCCAGGAGTAAGATCGAGGTAGCATTACGTCATTGAACTGCGTGACCGTCTGAATGAAACCTGGAAAAGAGTGCATGATGAAGTAATTTAAGGCGCAAGGCAAATAAAACGACCACTATGACAACAGTAATTAATTAGGAAAATAAGAAAAAGACAAGGAAAACGTATGGGTCATGTGATGAGAAGAGATGGAATGGAAAACTTTTGGAGGCAAAAGATTGAAGGCAAAAGAGCACTTTGACATTTGATGACATAATACAATGGCTGGGAACAGGAAAGAACACACAAACGACAAAGAGAATGTACGAAAGAGTGGAGTGGAAGACCCTGCTTGCCAACGAAGAAATGCATGGCACATGCTGATGATGATGATGACGACGACGATGATGATGATGATGATGATGATGATGATGATGATGATGATATTGATGATGAGGATTGCAAAAGAACGAAATTTTAACAAATTAAACTGGGAGAATTTTTGTACGGTTGCCAACGGGCACTAACAAATGTCTTGTACAGTGAAGAGGACTGGGAGGGATTATTGCTGTGGTAGGACTGAGAGACTAGAAGTAAGATAAGAAAGCACGGAAAAGACCTATTATGTGAATCTTTCAAAACGATACAAAACACGAGATGACAAAGATGACAGGAACGCCTGGGAGACTTTTGCTGCTGGCAATTTGATTAGCCCCAGTTGCGCTCGATATCCATCATGGGCCTATGTAAAGGAAATGACACTTCGGAAAATCGTAATCCTAAGTCTAAAACTCTTTTTTTAATTCAATCCTATTTCAATATCAGCTCTATAACCTTTGACAGTTCGAAGAACCAGTCCAGATCAGATGACTTCTGATTATGATCTGTGTCGATCGCCGTAGGCTGGAATGGGGCACGATGTGTGATGTGGACCAGCCCAGACCTCCAACACAGAGTGATTCCCGAATGTGTGTGAGTGGTGGGACCGACCCAGGCAACCCCCAACGCAGATTGACGTCCCTTTTGTGTGGTCCGAAGACAATCCCGACGGTGAAAGCTGATGGTGATGTAGCACAGTCAATGAATATGGTGACTAATGAATAAAACCCTCATTGTCTCGTAATGGTTACGGTGACTTATCAATTTGAAACCCTCCTGGTATCAGAATGGTTATGATGTCTAATAAATTAAAACCTCATAGTCTTGGAATGGTTACGGTGACTAATGAATTAAACCCTCATAGTATCGGAATGGTTACGGTGACTAATGAATTAAACCCTCATAGCATCGGAATGGTTACGGTGACTAATGAATTAAACCCTAATAGCATCGGAATGGTTACGGTGACTAATGAATTAAACCCTCATAGCATCGGAATGGTTACGGTGTCTAATGAATTAAACCCTCATAGTATCGGAATGGTTACGGTGACTAATGAATTAAACCCTCATAGCCTTGGAATGGTTACGGTGACTAATCAATTAGAAACCCTTATAGTATCGGAATAGTTAAGGTGGCTAATGAATTAAACCCTCATAGTATCGGAGTAGCTACTGTGACCAATGAATTAAACCCTCATAGTATCGGAATGGTTACGGTGACTAAGGAATTAAGCCCACATTGTCTCGGAATGATTATGTGACCAATGAATTAAACCCTCATAGTATCGGAATGGTTACGGTGACTAAGGAGTTACGCCCACATTGTCTCGGAATGATTATGTGACAAATGAATTAAACCATCATAGTATCGGAATGGTTACGGTGACTAAAGAATTAAGCCCAAATTATCTCGGAATGATTATGTGACAAATGAATTAACCCTCATAGTTTCGGAATGATTGCGGTGACTGATGAATTAAACCGTCATAGTCTCGGAATGATTACGGTGACTGATTATTTAGACCTTTTTAGTCTCAAAATAGTTTGCAAAGAAGTACATTCAAGAACTAGAATTAATGTTGATTTGGTTCTTTTCTCTCCAGTTGTCCCTCTTATTTGAACAGATACCAAAGAAAAGAGCCAGCTCTGTAGGCATTCATGGGCGCGAAAATCATTTACGTTTTCCTCTTCAATGTTTTTATGACCCTTGAAAATTCAGTAGCATAGCGGGGGATGGGGGAGGGGGGATCCTGCCTGTAATATGCAGGAAAGAACTACTCATCTTTTACTTTCTTAAATCTAGCTCATCCTAGTTTAATACACAGACAACCGCTCCTTCTCCCATTACCTCAATACAAGCCCCAACCCCTTTTCCCCTTTCTCCCTCCCGCCAAGACTCGCCCACCTGGTTTGTTTTTCCGTATGCTTGTTTACCTTTGTCTACACAGACACAGACAATAAAGAAACCAAAGGACGCAAAACAAATTCATGTGCAGGATAAACAAATTTAAACAACAAAGCAAAACAAAAACAAACGTTAAATCATTCAGACCAAAAGGAAGAAAATCGCTTTTGACGTCATAAAAGTTTACCATCATCTCAACCGCTGCTACAGTATGATGAAATAATGACTGCCACGTCGTCACAAGTCAACCATCCTTCCGTCGCTCTCGTCTCCTTGTCACATCACGACAATCTCCCGTCGCCAACATTTCATCTTCATTATCACCAGCATCATCATCAGTATAATACATCCTCACCATCATTATTGACAACCCCGCAACAGCCACCACCATTTACCGCCACGCCGTCACTGCTATCATCATCAGCATCAGCATCAGCATCATCATCATCATTATCAGCATTCTCCATTATTAAGTACATTATAACCTCAGTAAAGACACCAACGTCAACAGCAATTTATTGTAGAAAGCCATTTATGGAGAGAATGAGACTCCTGCCACGTTGGCAACTTTCCAGGGGAAGACACTTCCCTCTACCCGGCCACCCGACCCCACCATTTCCCATCCAGTACCTATCTTCTCACAAACACACACACACACACATACAAACACACACAGACACTTCTCTGCACCCTTCTTCATCCCCATCCCATCCTCTACTTTCCTGCCAAAATATTATTATAATTCAACCGAGTTTCCTTCTCCTTTTCACTCTGGTGATTCACCACACATACAACACACAAACGCATCCATAAACACTGCCTCACACCCGGGACGCAGACATCGACATAGACATACACACTTACGCACGCCCAGACTCACACACACATACATACACACACTCGTGCACACTCTCTCACTCACGCGTTATCTCCCATACTCACTGCCACACTCAACCCTGTTCACACCTTGTCCCAGATAACTAAAAATGTCAGTCGCACGAATGATTTCTTCATCGATAAGATTGCAGTTACGTAGATAATGACGACGATGAAAATTAGAGTACTGGTGACTGTTATGATCATCGTGGTCTCTGCAATTGATAGTGGTGGTAATATTGATGACAACGAAGATCACGAGTAAGAGAAGGAGACAGAACTTTTATCAGTTCTCTTTTCGCGCCTTTTCGCTAGGATTATTATTTCTTTGACAGTTGAATTGCAGTTTATCTCTTTTGCTTACTCTCTGAGGCTCTTTTAATCCTTGGAATATTGCATATTACATGTATAACTGATTTCATTACGTGATTTGGAAGTACTCTTTCTCGTCCTTATATCTGTTGCATAGGGGCTCCCCTGGAGCTCTTTGAAAATCTTTGTGTTCTCTTTTTCCTTAGAGAAAGAGAGAAAATGTAATAGAAAGAGGGGAAGGGAGAGAGAGTGGGGGTGGGGCAGGGAGATAGAGATGAGAATTGACAGTCAGACGGACAAGAAGGAAGGTATGCACACAGACAAATATGCAGAGACAGAGAGACAGAGTGTGCGCGAGAGATACAAAGAAGCAGACAGATGTCATTAAAACAAATAGGGAGATAGACACGTAGACAACGCGCCAGAGATAGAGAGATAGACAGAGCGACACAGAGAAGGGACAACAGACAAATAGACAAACATAGCCAGATGGACCGACAGACAACTGGGGACAGGAAGACAGGCACACAGAGACAAACTTTTTGCAGACAGAATAAGAATCGTGATAATTTTTTAAAGTAAGTAATGATGCCTATTGTTCTATCTTAATCATCTTTTTTATTATTATTATTATTAACCTACTTCAATCACCATCTCCGACTTCTTACGTCCAACAGACGTTAAATTGGCAATTAATAACTGTTTCGCCTGGGGCTCATCATCATGAGAACAGTTCTAAGACTGATCGGTCGGGCGTCAGTAAACTGTGACTGGGCGAGTCATTCCAGTTTTGCTATACCTTATGGCTCATGGTGTGGCAGCACATAAACAAGTCAAAACAGCACCGTCGCTGCGATAACTTACGATGTTGAAAAGAGACGTTAAACCCACAAAGATAACAAACTAAAATTACGTCCAAAACATGCTTCACTTCTCAATGAACATTCTTCCTCTTTTTCTCCGGTCAAATCAAACCCCCGTCTTTTATTCCTCAACGGCACCACGACCCCGAAAATCTGTCTCGTTGTCAATCTCATCCACATCACCATCATTGCTACAACATCAGCACCAGCACCGCCGCCAATACAGGCACTTTCACCTCCACCACACCGATACCAGTGACAATAAGCCCGCGTACCTCGCTAGGCAAACATCGATCCATCGTGACAAGACAATGTGTTGTGCATCTTCGTCCTCTTCAACCGCTTCCTGTTCCATGCCCTCCATTGCATTCTCTTTTACTCTCTTACCCTCTTTCTTTCTTTCTATCTTTCTATTTTTCTTTCTTTCATTCATTCCTTCTTCCTTTATTGATTTATTTCTTTAACTTTTAACACGCTCATACGATGCCTAGTAGGGTGGTCCAGGGGTAAGCGTGCGCTATGCAAGCAGGAAGGATCAATTCCTTAAAGGGAAGCATTCACTGTCATTGGAGATTTGTGCCAAGTTTAAAAATGCACCGAGATGGGAGAGCCTCTCTGTCTATCAGTATGTCTGTCTGATTGTCAGTCTGTCTTTCTTTCTGTTCCCCTTTTTGTCTGTCTGTCTGTCTGTCTGTCTCTGTCTCTCTCTCTCTCTCTCTCACTCACTCTCTCTCTCTCTCTCTCTCTCTGACATACATGCTCTATATTTGTATGCATCCATCTACCTCACACCTGCAGGTATGACGCTCTCAATTGTAAGTCCTTGAACCAGTAAAAGAGAGCACCTAATTTATATTGTATACCCATTTCTTTCAATTTTTAAAAATCCATAAATTTTTGTATCATCTGCAAATACTTTGCACGAAAATGCCATATTTGGAAAAATCAGTAATAAATAAATTGAACAATAATGGCCACAACACATTTACCTGAGGCATGCCACAAATTGATCCTCATAAAAGAGAACATCTCACCATTCACAAAGACTCGGTGCCACCGATCATTTTGAAAGTTGTACCAGTCTATTTATAAGCATTTCCTGTAATTCCATAGGCCAGAATTTGAATTTTCGAAAATGATCACTTATGACCAACATAGTCAAAACATTTTCCTAAAATCAAAATAAATTTCACCAATAGTTTTGAATTGAAATCCTCCATAACGAAGCAGTTGTGTTTAGAAAAAAAAGACTTTCTACCTCTAAAATTAAATGCTTGACGACGATCATTCAGAATTTCATTTTTGTATTTGATTCCATACATATGTTTACAATTTAGATTTATTTGAAACTTAATTTCAGCTTTTTAGATATAAATCTGTTCACATCTATCTGATTCTAGAGATCTTCCTGCACATGTAAGAAATATTGTCAACAACGCTAATGTACCGGTCGATGGTCTAATAGTAAAGACCGTGGGTTCGAACCCCGATCGAGCCATACTTAAGACTTTAAAATTGGCAATTTCAAAAACACTGTCTCGCCTTGTGCTCAGCAGTACGGGAACGGTTCTAAGACTGGTTGGCCGATGTCTGTAGACTATGACTTGGTGACTCCATCGAGTTGTGCTATACCTTATGGCTGATGTGCGGCAGCACGTAAGCTCGTCAAAAAAGCACCGTCAATGACATAACTTATGATTTTAAAAGTGACTTTAACCCACTAAATAACTAACTAATTAACGACGTGCATAGGAAGGAGCATCAATATTTAATGTCTGTCCGCTTCTTATTTTTCACCTGATTACTATCTTCTACAGAAAAATTAGAGATGTAGATTCTAAATTCAAGATTTGTATCTAGATTGAAAACGCCAAAGATATAGGATGTGTAAAAGTATAGAAACTTCTCTGAGATTTAAATCTAGATCTAGATTTATTATTTGTATCTCAATGTCAACGTTTGTAACCCCTACAACAACTCATAGCAGCCACATGGAATCGTGGAATTTTGACCAAGGTCACAACTGCGCCTTCGTCACCTGTACGTGTCTTGAGACACTAGATTGAGGGTTGAGTTATAAGATTGTGGGGAAGATCTTTGATAAGATAGGGCTATAACTTCAAACCACTGATCATGAAAATGTAGATCTCGCTATAAGTATAACGAGTTGCGAAATCATACGTCAAAATTAAATTTCACTGTACAATAAACCTGGGGCATCATTTGGCTTTGCTTCAGAATCATTGGACGGTGAGAAAAGTGTACCCTCAACAATTTGAATACTAAAGTTAAGGTTCATAGCTCGAATCCTTGCCCAAATGCAGGATGTATCAAACTCCACCCCCTCCCAGCCCCCACCAACACACACCCACATACACACCACTTCCGGCAGCCATTACCCTCTGAAATCTTTTCTTGAACCTGGGAGCAGATGTTTAAGTGACACAATATAGCAGGTTGTTTAAAATATGAGGTGATTCAAAAGTCCTGTCGGGGTTTGTATCTTGAATTGTGAAAAACTGAATAGAGATAACAAACTCTATGGAATTTTAGTTCAAAACATAACTAATTGTAACTTAACTTTAGATTTGACACTAGATAATATTATATCTTCAATATATAGGTCAACTTGAATATTAGTTCTCGCTTTTTCGAAAAATCTGTTTCCTTCTAGAGATCTAGATGCAGATATCTATGAGAAACAGACAATTTAGCAAGCTCTTTCATATTTTTGGGAGGGACAATGCTATTAGAACTTCACAGTCACTGTCAACAAGACTTACAAGATGTTAACAAAATAAATGAAGCAGACGTACTGTTATAGTATTTGTCACGCTAAATAAGTACTTTTTACAGTTTCTGCACTACAATTGTGACAATTTAATTACTTTACAGCAACTGTTACAAGAGATTGTTAGTCTGATATTTGTATTTATTTGCAGATAGTACCAAACACGTTTCTAAGTAGATAGGACAAAGACATACTTGGAATTACCAGCAGAATTAAGCTTTCCTCAAAACATTTAAGGGGCATTGAGTAACTCAATCGTGACAACTCTGATCTAGATTTTGCAGATGAATGATATAGTCGCGACAATTCATGAAAATGTTAATTTTTCTTAAAAGATTAAATTCAGCTTTCCCCATTGCTTCTACAAGTCCCCATCCCCCATTGTAACATAATTCTCATTTTAGAGCCCCGAGATAATCTCTAGAATATGTACTGGTTTCAGTTCCAAGCTATCGATTAATGAATCAAACATGTATAAAGACATAATTACGATGTCAAATTGTCTTGCCCTCTAAAAATAGCATCATTTAAAAACATTGGAGTATTCACGTTCGTTTTCTCCGTTGAAGTTATTGCAGTTTATCGTTTCTTTGGTATTGATAGAAAGGAAATCAAGTGGGCTAGACTGTGTTAAACACCTATAGCGATTATCACGTGAAGTCTAAAATTTGTTTTCTTCCGGGATAAAGAGTCACTATATTAGAAGGTGGGATTGGCTTAAGATCTATGAAAGACCCATATTTTTAGATCTAGGAGGGTCTAGGCGTGATTTTTCTATCCTGGCACCATAATTATAATTGGTGCTTTGTTATCTACATAATATCATCCTTCTGAAGAATCCAGTGAGATGTCTGAGGTATTGAATATAGAATCAAATGGACAGTTTCAATTTAGACCACGAAAGGGTTGGCCTGTCAAAAAAGATTATTCCTTTTTCAAGAACCCAAATCAAGTCAGATCCAATTATAGT
>JAOYNN010168800.1:0-11053 GCA_025770095.1 Goniobranchus kuniei
TGTTACCATTATTGTTTTTACCTCTTGATTTGCATCTCCATCGACTAAAAGCAAAGTGTTTAATCTTTGCAGCAGACTCATTTCTCGAGAACGTTTGAACATGGCAAGGCTGTAAACCCAAGCCTTGGTTGGGATTTTCTTTTCAGTACCTATTTCCATTTCCAACAAATAATAAACAATTTCTTCTAACACCTATCATCTTTTTATTCCACCAGGGTATTTCAATGATTCTGCTGGAAAGGGAAAACAAATGCTTCCTGGCGGAAGCAAAGAGAAGTGTGCCCGGCAGGATGGTTATTTTGCTGAAAAGTTTGGAAGAGTGTTTGAAGGAGAAGGATATAGTGACCCTGTGAAGATGAAAAGGAGACACAGGATGGAAGAAGCAAAGAGAAACATTTCTAAAGCTTTCCTGCCCACAAATGGAAATAAAACAATGTAGGGGTTTGAAATTAAGTTTTCTTTTATTTTGATCTTCTTGATTCACATAAATAATTGGAAAGAAAATGAACTAAGATTTGAAACAAAAAATGTTTAATTTTTCAAGGGAAAACCTTTAGAACTGATTTGAAGGTACCATGGAAGTTACACTCATCAGTTCTTGAAAACAACAATGACAACAACAAAATATTGAATAATAAATGTTCCTCATTAAAGAAATAACAAAACAATATATCGGTCAGAATCAATTGATAGCTATGATTCTCAGTTGCGTGCTTTTTGGTATAAATTGCAATCTTTGAACAAAGAGAAACATGACAAAACATTGAAGGCAACACAATATTGATATATTCCATTTGTTTTCGTTTTTGTTTTTTTGTTAAACAACCAGGAATGGTATGGGGACATATTTTGGAACAATTGGTGGGAATGTCCCAGCTTTTAGTCCTGTCTCCAAAGGCAGAAGTGGATCAAAAACGGCTTCGAAAAATGTCCTTACTAACCCAGGAAAGAGAGGAACTGGATATGGGTAAGTTTAATGTAGAGGCCATTTTGTTTATTCTCTTACTTCAGTGTAAAAAAAAACGCGGGGGGTGGGGGGGGGTGTGGAGGAAAGGGGAGGAGGTTAAAGGATAGATGAGATAAAAAAAGGTTTAACTTTAATTTAATTTAGGTTGTCTTTGTCTTTTCCATTGCCATAAAAAACATCAACAAAATACTCGTTTTAATTTAGCTATACAAAAAATGAGTTGAGTGTTTCTTCATATCAAGATTATTTAATGTTTATGTGAATTCCTCTTCCTTATAGATAGATCATCACTTTTGCAAGTTTAAGCAGATCCCAATAGCTGTGAAAGTTAATCCAACTGCATTTCATAAGGCACTTTTTGTTAAGGTTTCTCTAAATTATTTCAGATATGTGCAAGTGACTTTGGGAAAATACCCCAACAATTTGTCTGATCCTTATGATAGTAATAAACAGCAGATCAGGGTTTGTTCTGTATATATATTTATGTTGTGAAATGTGACTGACTCAGAATAAATCTAACCTGCTTTTACATCACCTTGCAGTGTCCACATAAGTGTTGAGAGTGTTTTTTCAGTTTGCTGTTTGAGGTGTTTTGATATAGAGGACTTCTAAATTCTTGTTTGCGCCTTTTTATGTTGCACACAACTGAAGCACAAAATAAAAAAATCATACCTTTCAACCCTTTCCCTTACAACCACTACTTTTTTAGTTATTAAATTGTTGTATATGTCCTAGATATGGAATTCAATACTTAAATCTCATAAAGTGTGTTTCTGTACCTTTATATATAGATATAAAGTCGCTGCCACTCAGTGTCACGGTAGATAGTGTTACGTTTTGCTTAAGGGAATACTAAATGGCTGTAACAGAATTTTTCCATAATAAAAGGTACTGGATAGCATCTGGGTGTTTCGCTTAGCGTCACTGTCTATTTGAATGAAAAAGAAATTTCTTAAAAAGTTTTAGAGGTAGATCTAAATTAAACGAGGAACAATCTCTACCAAGTGACTAATCAATACAATCGTGATGTTACGCTGTCTGATTGGGTTGTACACCTTTGAACAAGGGGGCAGAGGTCTAAAGCTGAACAATTCCATGCAAGAGGGGGTAATCAATTCACAAGTCTTGCAAACCAAAGGACGAATCTGACCACAGCCTCTGAGTCTTATCTCATCTTAAGCAACAGGAAGGCTTGGCCAGTATAGACATTTTTATGAGCCTTATCTCACATGTGCTTAAAATCTTTCACTCTGGAGAGATGGATGGGACCAGGATGGGGTAGGGGATGGCCAACTAAGTGCCAGCTTGGGATGAGATAATAAAGATACAAACAAAGGATGAGGATTTTGCACAGGAATTTATAATAACAATGACACACTGGGTATCATCAGTCCTGCCTACCTTTCGAAAGCATCCTTAAACACAGAATTCAGATTACCTCACATCACTTTATTCCATGATCAGGAGATTTACAGATATGTAATACATAGCAAACATACATGTAATTTGTCACGGTGGTTTTCCTTACCCAACGGATAGTGTCACACTATAGTTAACATCGCGGAAACACCGTGGAAATAATGCCATGACACACAGCGGTGGCGACTGTATATATACATATATACTTTTTAAAACATGTATGGTTTATTACTTTTGAAGTCTTTCCTTATTGTAGTCTTGTGAAGGAATAACATTTTTCACTTATGCGCATTTTAATGTGGTGTCAAAGCTCAGTATAGGGCAATTTTAATTATGAAAATATTATATCAATCATTGATTATTTTCATTGTTTTGGGACTTAGGAGATCATTGTGATCTAGTGAAGGAAAAGTCAGTCAAAAATGTTATTTTCTTTTTTCTTCATATGATCGATTAATATAATCAAATGGCACCGCATGACTGATCTATCTACATTTAAACATTCTCATTATTAAATGTATTTAGCTTAAAAATGTTTTGAATTTCTAAAGTAGTTGATTTTATAGATCATTTGAGAGCACTGATCGCCTTTTTATGGCATACATTAAAGGCATGTAGTACAAAATCAGGTGATTGCTTTGGATGCTTTGTTTATGCATGCCACCTCAAAATGCAGACCTAAAGAGGATTTATAACAGTATGTGACAAAAGGAAAGGATTACAGACTTCTACCATGAAACAGAATTTTTTTGTCAGATGTCATAATAAGTAAGTTAAAAGACTCATATAGGTAAGATTGTCTGTGTTACGCCAGAAAAAACACTCCTAGCTAATTGGTATTCTTGAACGATCATGGATCGATTTATTTTAAATTACTTTGAAGGGGTTAAGTTTTCTGAAATAAATCATTTTCTTCTCTCTTAACTTTGAGCTTTGCATTGAAATTAACTGAAATTTTGACCACATCAGCTGGTGGTCAAATCATTTACAAGATGATAGAGAGAATAGAAAAGTCCCTAAGCACAGTTTTTTTAATACAAAAAGAAAGGAGAGGGGGTTGATCTTTTAAGCACAAGCAGTTGTGCCTTCTATCATTCCTCTTTGGGTTTTTTAATACATCAATGAATTATAACATTTGTTGAAGTATAAAAGTATACAGTAATGCATTTGTGGAAAGTACCAGAGAGCAGAAGCATCTTAATATTAAACATTGATGAGAACACTTTTAGTTTTATTGTCTAAAGAGATGAAATATATCAGAAAATTATAACATTTGTTGAAGGATAAAAGTTTTAACACTGCATATGAGAAAATTTTCAAAGAGTAGGAGCATCTTATCATTAAATATTAGTTAACACCCTTCAAATTCAATTGTCCAAACAGACAAAAGATAGGGTTGACCTCCATGTTTAAAATAAATTCAATGTCATGAAGATGATGTCAAATGTTTTATGTTGTCACTCTCACCATTAACAGTTGTATCAACGTTTGTGTTTGACATTTGATAGTTATTCCTAACTCCTTCACTCTCAACATTGATTGATCATTTCTTGTCATATAAATATACATGGTGTGAGAAGCAAGACATGCTCATTTTCATCATAACTTTGTCTAAATGGACTTGTCTTTATGATGATTTAATTTCATGTATATATATATATGTATATCTCATCATTTCAGCATGCTGTGGTTTAAATTTTTGTTTTGTAGCAGATAAAACTCACCCACTCAAATATTTTCTGTTTCCATTGTGCTTGCATGTAACATTATGCTTGTTTGTCACTTGTATTGATTTTTCTCATTTTAATTTCATGGATGATCAACAGTTATGTTTCAATTTGCTTGAACCCATACCCTGGTTATGCGTCAGATGATTACAACAGAGCCCAGAACATTGCTAGGGTGGGTAATGGTAAACGTCAATTATTGCATAGAGTTATTCAGTGCAAATGCATTGTGATTGGAAACATGAGGTGAGATTGACAGTAAATGATATGTGGAAATAAGGTAAATGTATATGAGCCTGGCAGATATCTCTTTTCCTAGAAAATTTTGTGAAACAAACAGGAGCAAAAACAGCAAAAAGCGACAGAAGAAAAGAAATACAAAAGTCTGTTTCAAAATAGATTTGTTAGAGTAAATTACAAGTATCTAGATCCTTTGTCTCACTTTTTCTTCACATTGAAATCTCTTTCAATTGTTTATTTGTGCTTGTGTTTTGCACTGGTGATAAAATTCTGTGCATGATTTATCATTATGGGGTGATTGTTTCATTACCTCTTACATGCTTTGTGAAGGTACAATTTGTAGAAGGAAAAGTATTTTTTCTTACTGAATTTGATTCTAGTAGTGAAGTTACTTTTCATTGATTCAGCAACTGCCATTCATTAGATGCTTTATTGAGAATAAGAAAAAGATAATAAAGAAAAAATATTGATACCATTTCATAAGGCAGAGATGGTTTTCTTTCTTAGATTAAACACCAGCAGTGGTGCATCAGCAAAAATAGGCATGGATGATATTGTGATCAACAATTATATATAACACTTTGAGGCACATACATTTATAAATGACAACTCCAACATGATAAAGACATTTGAAAAACGAAGGAAAATAAAAAAAATGAAAGAAAAATTAGGTCTATTTTGATGTAAATTTGTAAGAATTTTTTGTTTTTTTTAAATTTGGGATCTTTTTACACTTTGTTACAACTGCTTCTGTGGCAAGATTGTCTGTTGTACCAGAAAAACACCTAGCTTTTTGGCTAGCTAGCGGATAGGATTCTGTATCTGATTATCATTATAGCGTTGTCAATTCATTATTTAAGATTACTAACAATACATGATTTATCATTAAACTGTGGTTGTTTCATTATTTATCTGATGCTTTGATGAGGTAGAATTTGCAAGAGGAGAAGTATCTTTAAGGCTAAAAAATAGAAACATTTGTTATTAATCATCATTTTATGTGATGAAGATTATTTCACTCTTAGATTAAACACCAGTAGTTTTGTACCAGTAGTGGTGGAAGTAGGTACATTGTGATAAGAATAAGAAATAGTAAATATACAGCAAGCTTGAAATCGGGAACATACATTTATAAATGTTATCTGACACAATGAAGACAATGCTTTGTACCTTAGTTTATTGCTGGGCAAATTGTATGTACCTTTAGTATGTTGTGGAAGAAGTGTACTAAAAATTACTTTTTTTCTGTGACTCCTTTCTTCTTGACATAAACTTTTCTCATTTAGAAGACTTTGAACCTCTTTTAATTCTCTTCTGTTTCATAAACTTATGCCTTCTTATTGAAAAAAATCCAAATCAACCAGCCAGAACTGGTTTGATTCTGATGTCCATTATTTTCCCCACAGAAAGAAATAGCTCAACATAAATCACAGCTGAAAGCTGGTGCCTTCCGTTTGAACATGCATCCCACTGACTTTTTTGATGGAAACCCCTATCGAAGTGATAAACCTCTTCCACCTGTGAGAAAATCTTCAGATGTTGTTAAAAAGGATATACCTACTCCATTCAAACCTAGCAATCCAGGAAAATTGGTATGACAATTGTGCATTTCACTGTTCTCATTGGGTGCTTATTTGAAAAGTTAAGGGGAATCTATCTAGATTTATCCAAGGATTGATGCTCTGTAAAATTTTATAAATTCTGCTCAACTCAAATCGAAATAACTCTTTTATTAATAACATTGAACTTCTCTGAAAAGTCTGCCATACAATTTTAAAAAACAAAACAATAAATGAGAGGTGTTTAATTTTTTCATCCCAAAATGTTTTTGACTTTTACCAGCAGTTGCATGGGAACTGTTCTTTCTGGGAGCTTGATAAGTTAAGTGAAGTTTGATAACAATTTGATCAATGGTTCAGTGTGTGTAAACTACACACACAGACACACACATTCCCACTCACATCAACATGTATGTATATTTTCAGCTTGCTGGTATGAAAGCAGGAACATTTGATCCCTATCCAAGTCATTCTGCCGACCCTTATGGCATCAAGTACAAACGGCCAGTGCATGTGGTGAACAAAACTGGCAAAACTTTTGTCCCAAACCAAGGCCCAAAGAGCACTCCTTGTACATCTATTATCAACCAGAATGTGATGCGGTATGTTTTGTAGACACATTATAGATTATTAGTTTATTTCTGGAGACGAGGCATCTAGAAACCTCCCATAATGGACATTTTATAGCTTTTCTGCTTAGAAAATCTGCTCAGTCACTGTCAAAAAGGAATTGCGCAGTCCATCTTCTAATAAGACTAAAAACAGAGTTTTGCTCAAGCTGGACATGCCATTATATGAATCACTATCTTTTCTGTGACCAATTTCTGTAGCATCAATATATTCTGATCTTTGGACCAGTCTGGCAAAACATTGCATATTCTCAGACAGTGACCTGATTGACGTTTATGACCTTCATCTCATTTATTCAGCTCCCATTCTGTACATGGACATCATTACACCTTTTCATATCCCATACTTTTATTCTTACCCCAAACAAATGTGTCTTCTTAGATTTTCTTTGAACAGAATATGTGATGTTATTCTCTGGTACATGTATGTGAATTCATTTGATTTGTGATGTAATGTCTCAGATTTCAATAAAGGTTGTATCATTTCGTTAAAACACTATCAGACACTATCTAAGAAGATAATTGGCACTTTATGAATTCATTGTTTTTTTCACTGCCATTTGTACATTTTTGCGAAAAATATCAAACTTTTAGGTGTAGGGAGGCATAGATTTTCCTCTCCCTTCCTCCCCTCACCCACCTCTTACTTCATTAAGTCTTCCAAGAGACCAATTTTATATGAAATAGTACTGGGATTGATGTATTTCAATAAAATGAACATGATTAATCAAGGTCAGCCCATTCTGATACAGCTTAATACAAGTGTTCTTTTTTAATTTTTTTGGTATGAGATTGGTCTTTTTCTTCAAAGGTCGACCTAATAAAATCTTTAGAGTTCTCCACAGAAGAATTTAACATTTTTTTAATAAAAGGAAAAATGGCTTGACATTTGACAATTCAGCTAACATACAGTATGAATAATATTTTTCTCTTTCTCTCTTCAACAGATCTATGAACAGTATGAACCACAGGTCAATGACAGTGCTGTGATATGTCATGTATTTCCTTGTCAATCACATGTTGTCCTCCTCCAGTTATTGCTTGCACTGGGCTTTGTTACATCATTCCTTAATATGCTTATAACAACAACAGCAATTTTTTTAAAAAGCTACATCTGTAGTGAATGCTTCTGTTGAAGATTACTATGAACAGAGATTATCACAAATTACTCACAATGTGCTTTTCCTTCTTAAAAGACAAAAATGTAGAAAATCAAAAATAAATTGATGCAAGTGTATGTAAAGGAAGCTGTTTATTTCTTTCTTTTCTCTGAGTATTTTTTTTTCTTTTTCCATGTCCCATTATCTTTCTAAGCACTTTAAAAAAAAAAGAAAAAAAAATTACACATGATGAGAAATTTGAAATTAAAGTTTTGATCATGTCTGAGTAAATTGGTATGAACTAAATGTAAACAGTAATTCAAAGATCTTATAGGTAGCACATTTCAATGAAATCTGTAAATTATACAGATAATTTTGTGTGAACCACATGTAAACAACAATGCAAATACTTTAATTCAATGACAGCCGTAAATTATGCAATCAGATGAATAAAGTGATAAAGACATGTTTTTGTCATTATTTCTTTCATGCAATCACTGTAAAAAGAAAAGATCTTATTTTCAGTTGAAAGTTTTCCTGTTAACAAGTTTTATTGTATAATTTTAATCAGTTTTTGAGTTAAATGCCTTTCATGGAGCAAATTTCTTTTTGTGAAACTTGTAAATATTTCATATATACATTTCTTAACAGTTCATTGGCATGCTTTGCACATCTGTCAGTTTGAAAGTTTACCCCTCCCTTCTGCTACCCATTATCCTAATGCTGTGTATTCATATTGAAACTGCATCATCTTAAGTGTCATGTCTTATTATTTCTGTCAATGGAATAAAACATAAATAGCATGGCTCTTAACCTTTTTTTTTTTTAAATGGTTCCTGTTTACAAATATGTCAGTGTGCCTTCAAATATTTATTTCAATGACTGATTTCTATTTCTTAAAAAAAAAAATTAAATTATATATTATTGCCTTTCTTATTAAGTAAATTACTTTGGTCTCAAACTTTCTATTATCACGCATCTGTTTGTTCTTTGGATTAATGTTTCAGTGACCTAATGGTTGAGGCTGTAAACTGTAGAATGACTGTTATTTAGACTTCTTCATAATTTTACTCACTCAACCTGGGTGAAGAATAAGGTGCAGCTGCTGTGGAGAGAAAGACTGTGATAGGCATTTTGTCCAGGCAATGATAAACGTCACCTATTTCATTAATGTCACAGAAACTAGAGATAGATGCCAGCTCTATGGACCTGTACGGCTTTGCCAAACTTTCCAATTTAAATCTTTGCTGTTTCATCTGTGAAATTATTTTCCTCTTTCTTCCATCAAGTTACTGTCATTTAAAAAATGGGTTTGGAATAGTGTATGTTGTTGAAGATTAAAAATCGTCTCTTGTATCAAAAAGTTCTGATGGTAAAATTGCATTCGCATGACTGTATTTTGATTGAAAAATAACTCTTTGTTGATGAGAAGCACTGCTCCCAAAGTTCAACCAGAAGGAATAACATCTTGAGTTTTCAATTAATATTGATTGGTTTAAGATATATTTTTGGTTTGTTTTCTTTTTCTTTTCTTTTTTGGTGTTGTTTGTTTCTTATTAGCATTAGTTTTTGTTTGTTTTGTTTTTGAAAGTTTTTTAAACCTGCAAAGGCAGTTACTCCAAAGGTAAAGAGATGCCTTTGCCATTCTAGCTTATTTCTTCATATATTTGGATGACAGTACAAAAATTATGAGGTGATTGTGAAAATGTATTCAGATCTAAACAAGTGTAAATGGCTCCTTCTATAGCATCTATGCTAATTAAATGGCTAACAAGACATAGAATGAAATGCAATAAGAAAAAATAAATGATACATTTTGACACATGCTTTCTCCTCCAATAGTACAATTCAATGCTTATAAAAGATCAGAAATAGTTAAACTGAGTAGGCATATATACAAGGAATTCAATTGCGATAATATTGTCTCTGAAATATTGATAAAGGCCATTGTCTCAAGCAAATTTATCAGATGTTTAATTCTATGTATTCTAAAAGCTTCCAGACAGTCCAAAATGCAAAATAACATTTGTTCATAAGCTTAGTCAACTAATTCATATGTTGGTTAAGTAAGATCAGTCAGATATAATACTAATTAAGGAGCGTGTTGTAAATATTATTTTGGCTATTGGACGTCTCTCTCTTAATGTTGATAGTTTGATGAATGACAACAGAATATAATTATTGTGATAGAATTTCGGTTATGTCAGAGAGGTCGTAGAAATCTACCACTGCAACATGATCAGTCGCTGTTTGAGCCTGTTAACCCAGGCCACACTGAGTCAGGATTTCTGATTGGTTCAGAAAATGGCAGAGTTAGGTCTAGAAGGAGTCTATGTATAATGTTCAATATGTCCCATCATCACTTGAGTATTTTAGATTTGACCAAGTTTAAGTTTGTGCTCCTTCTTAACCCCATCACAACCTGAGATTCAAAGTCAGGGTCTTTGTAATGGTAGCAGAAATCATTGGTTCATTTGCACGAAAAGTCTCCTAGTATTCTATTTCCTTTTTTATGTTTTTTTAAAAAATCAAAGACTATGTCAGATTTTTATAAGAGTTCACACTTCTTTGAGTCTACTTTACACATTCTTCCTTTCAATTCATCTATCAATTCACTCTTTTTATAAGTATACATTTAAGAATTTAAGATCATGACTATGGAAAGAGCTCTCCATCAAATATGCTCTAGATATTCTTGCTTTTATATTTCGCTCTGTCAATTCATGCTAGATATATAGATTTAAAAAATAATAACACTATCTCTTCAGCAAGCCTTTAGATTAGTAAATGTTAATGACAATTTGAAATCTCATTCTCACTATTAGATTAATAAAGTGAAAAAGAAGACAAAGTATACTGGGTATGAAGAAAATAATAGTATTGATAGATACAAGATTAATAAGTATAGTATTGATAGGTATAAGATCACTTTGTGTAGTTTTCTTAAGTATTCTTTCATCCCATTGTATTTAGAAATAGCATTCTCACTGTCTGATGAGTAAGGTAAAAAAAACCCAACAGAAATTGGGAAAATAATAGAATTGATAGATATAACATTAATTTATATAGTTTTGTCAAGTATCATTTGAATACATTGTATTTAGGTTGAATATTTGCTTTTGTCTGGACACAGTGTTTTTGAAAGTCTTACTGATTTTCATGAGATCCACAATAAAATACAAACTGTGATATTTACTCATTGCATGGTTTCTTGAAGTTCATTTCACTGACAGCATGTACTGTTTCCAACACTGACAACATGTTTCTTTTTGAAGGCATTGTTTGCTTATTTCTCATTTCAAACATCCATATTTCTGTAGAGTCTTTTTGATAGCATAATATTCATCACTGATGACACTGAGCACAAGAAGAATCCAACAAGCTCTAGTTTAGGATTACAAAAATTAGATCT
>JAOYNN010168911.1:0-11052 GCA_025770095.1 Goniobranchus kuniei
TTACTTATCTCCTCCCTCATATCTTTATAATTGCCTTTATTTAACTCAAACCTGTATTTTCTTTTTGATTCTAATTTGATTCTATCTACATAAATGTCAAACAACAGCATATCATGGTCACATTTCCCTAAGGGGTCTAAGAGTTTTATATCTGAAATGAGGTTATCTTCATTTACAAAATGAAAAGGAAGACAGGTTTGCTGGCTGTATTTGCTACTACTGACACTGGCAAACTAAAATGATCTCAAAGAAATTTTTCCACGCCATATGGTGGTGATATGAGACTGAAGACAGAAGAAGAAGGGGAGGGTGCTCTGTGAGTGGAGAATTTCTTTGGATGATGTTCGGATCGAATGATTTATATTTACAACAAAATAGAGAGGTCTGAGTGGACGATGGATAAAGTACTTGAATCTTGTGTAATATTATTGAAAACACCATTATGAATGTAAAAATCAAGAAAAGGGGCATAAAAAAATTTTGCAGAAAAGGCATTGCTAGAGCCTTATGAGAAACTTCTCTCCAGAGCCTAGTGATCTTGATGGAATTTTATTTGAATAATCTCCCTTGAAATGGAAAGGTCAGAAAGGTTAGCAGCCGCAACTGAAAATGGCTGCGCCCAATGCAAATGAATATCTTCCATGCGATGATTATCTAAAGTTTCAGGTAGTCTTCCACCCGGTTCTAGAGAAGAATACGGAGAGCCTTTATAGAGTTTTGACTATTTCAAAGTTTAGACATAGATATCTAGGATCTATACCTCTAGATTCTTCATGAGTAGAAGAAAAGGCCTCGTTCTATGGTAGAAGAAGTGCATCCCCTCCATCTACACTTTCTCACTTCTTATTGTTGTGTCAACAAAGTGTTTTTACAGTTTACAAGATGTAGATCTAGATCTAGATCTGTTTAGAATAGAAATTCTAGATCTATTGGTGATGGAGGCTGTTTTCGGAAGTTTACTCCAGTGGTTATCCTCATGGCGCTTCATGCATACTCCTATCTCCTTGTTTTGGCCGGTTCTTGGCTGTCCCAATGTGTGATATTTAATTTTTCTCACTGTCCAGATAGTATTAATCGGGAGTTTTTCCTCATGCCCCCCCAAGCCCAAGTGACTGAATAAATTTCAATTTCACCTGGGAATGGTACCTGTACCCGTTCACCAGTGGTAGGGTCTCCGGCACCAACGTAACCACTTGACCATCGAGATTGTTGATAGAAGATGTCATTTCCAATAAGTGTTATTTGAGAAATGATGTCACATCTCATGGAAATGCATAAATATGTCCGGTTACATTGTAAATCACATGATAGGTATTGATTATTAAGTAATCTGCTATGTTTTAGATCCCTGCTATTGGTATTATTGCACCGAATCCACTCAGCCTATACAACGATATGCCTAACCAAACATACTGCCGGGGGTGAGGATGGGGGGGGGTTTCTACCCCAATTTCTATTGCATCCGAGTAGGAGTCTATAGTAAAGGGGTTAATGATGTTAAAACGGTCTAGCTCCTACCCTTTGAAGTCTATAGAGGCAATTACTGCGGTATCGAATAGCAAATGGAACAAATCCAGCTGACCAAACCCCAAAAGAAAAAATGGCGGCCATTTGAGTCTGATTTCCTCACTTCGATGTCTTTTATTTTCAATTTATTCGCAAATTTTGATTTTATAGTGCAGTAAGTATAAAAAATGCATGTAGTTAAGAATAAACAAGAATCTGGTCTACATCTCTAGTAGTAACCAAGTAATCAATGTATATAGTGATATAGAAGAATTTGGGGGGACGTTTGGAAGAACAGCCTATTAATCCTGCAAACAGTGATGAAATCTATATTTAAAAGTAGATATATTATATTTTTGTCAACAAAGTGATTACCAATAAAAAATGAAACTAAAAAAAAAAGAAAAAAAAGAAAAACATTCACGCAACCAAAAGTGGTCAAATACATAATATTAACAAATGAAACGTGCAACCAACCAAGAGGGGTAAAACGCATAAAGCAACTCTCAAAGCACGTGTTTGATTTTCTTAGATTTAAAATATATATATGTATTTTTAAATAATTTATTCAGCAAAAGGATACCCTTCCTCTCCCACCTTCCAAAGCCCCCTCTCTAAGGCCTCTTGGGTGTATTGTGTCTTTTTGCTCGTCATGATTAACTGCAAAGATCTGAACAAAAGTGTATTCAATGCAACAGTTGTCTTTTATGACAAAAAGAGCTTGATAAAAGTTCTCTTACACATATAATAATAAGCTTTTTAAAAAAAAGGAAAGAAACAGGCTGTTTAGTTTAATTAAGGAAAATTGATTTTTTATCCTCTGTCCAACATTACCAAAGTGACCCGACCTTGTCAAATTTTAGCGGGTCTGCTTGGAACCTTCGCCATACTGGTAACTCATGAGGAAGTGCATTGAAGCGCCCTTACACCACGTCCTTTTCCTGTATACAAGGCATTAGGACTGTAATGGCTGACCTGGTGGTTTCACTACTGGCATAACTCACAATCAAAGGAATACTTCTTAACAAATGCTTTTCCTTGATGTGGAAATTCTTGGAGAAACAAAAATGTTGGATCCTTTTCACATCAATGGCGGTGGAAAAAGTGACACATTGGTAGTGTTCTTTAGCGAAAATTAACAGTGCAAATGAAAGATGTTGCTACTTGAAGCACTTTATAGATGTGCAAACATCGTTACCGGATTGTCCCCCCTACTACCAGGAATACCCGCTGGCACTCTAGGTATAGGCCAAATTAAAGTACAATCTTTATTACATGCATTTTTCATACTTATAACTATAAAAGTAATCTTTAACAAGATTTTCCATAGATCTAAGTCTAAATGAAATTGTCTGTGGCTTTTGTCCAGCTCCTCGCCAGAAATAGGTACTTGTATACAATCTGGGTCCCGTCTATTTACGCTTTTAAAAAGAAGCCATGATGGATACCATGGAAGTGGTTGCCAGGTGGAAAATAGATTTACCGCGAACGTATAATTACAATACACCATTAAAATATGAGGTCCTAAACCCTAATCCACCCCCTCCTCCTCCCCATCATCATCATCATCTTCTTCCTCATGTTCTTGTTCTTGTTCTTCTTCTAATCGTATTTTTTGGTTTCCACTCAGAATCTTTTTCTTAATGTCTGCCTTGAGTTAAAGTCTTGATAAAACTAAAACAATATAAAATTCACAGTGGCTAAAAGAGCCGTAAAGATAGTCTCCGAGTTTATTATATTTATGGCGATCACAAATTGATGACGTACAACACATGATACGACGCTGGTCTCAGCTGTTCACAGCGAACCGTAACGATAACTCATGAGTCTATTTGCAGCGATCCCTAAATCCGAAGACTGACACTAGGCCTACTTTGCTATGTTTTGTCACAAAAAACGTATGGGCATGTGAATCGGGTCATCATATGCACTGCAATGCCCTTCTCTACCTTCTCTCATTCAGTCGCTCGGTTAAACTGCGCAATTCAGTGGATCATCATTAAAACATACATCATTGAACGCGGAATTGAATGCTGCTTGATTTGATTCCAAATATGATTTTTTAACAAAATACGTTTCCTAACAAATTATCGGGCTTGTTTCGAACCAAAAAATGAATCTTGAAAGAAAGAAAAAAACCAAGGCCCATTGATAACACTTGAAAGCTTGACCAATTCTACTCATGAATCAAAATGCAAAAACAGAATTGAAAAAGGTCGAATGGTTCAATTTCACCAAAGTCGTAAACAATGGCCATTTTATGAATGGAATTCCTATCACCGTGTCTGCCGATCGTAGTAGTATGCCCAGCTACAATGAACTACCAAAGTGGCGCTTAAAAATCAACCCAAGCGACCAAATAGACTGACCACGATGTCATGTATGTAAGGTTTGTTTATTAACTTTTGTTGCTGTTTGTTTGTTTTTTTTCTCTAGGAATCGATCTTTCTACTTTTCATGATGTTGAAATAATTATATTTATGTAATGCTGAATCCGTGCACCCAGATCTAGGCCTACCTAGTTTCTGAGATTTGTGATCACCGTAACAAGACGCACGAGCTTTCGTTATGGCTCACCTTGGGCAGCTGCAGAGAGTGCCGCAGGCCTATCATGTGCTCTATGTCATCAGTTTGAGATTGCCGTCGTAAATATAGACAAGGAGGCTATCGTTACGGCTTGCTGTAACAATAGCCACTGCGTTTACAATTATTCCTTAATCACACAAAACAGAGTAACTTTGAGAAGCACCTCAACATAACTAAAAGAAGATTATACCAAAAAAAAAAATCCCACCAAAACACAGCAGAACCTACTTTACATGCATTACAGCACACTTTGTTTTCGTGCAAATAATAATTTTGCATAATTACGCCAATCTGGGAACCACTTTTGTATGTCTTCATAATGGCCTCCAAGCATAAACAAACGGGACCCAGATTGTATACAAGTACCCAGAAATAGATTAAATATAGGGGAGTTATTCCATATAGGAGGGAGGTCTACACATGTAAAAAACAATGGCAGTTTAGATCTAGAGACCTGATATCCAAACCTCCTCCCCTGCTTTATCCTCTTCAGTACTTGAGAGCACTGCGAGTTCAGTCAAACCTTCGATCAATCTCCTCTTGAACTTGAATTTCAGATGGGGAATCCTTCCCTCGTGTGACATTGAATACAGAACATGTGAATTGGTCTGACATAGTTAGTTCTAACATAAAATAAAGAGTTTTTTCCACCACCTCACAGTTTTTCGATTGAATGTGCCCTAGTATCCTGACTGCTGGTTGGCACGATCACAGCTGTTCATGTTTTTATTGGATGAATGGACGACTCCTGGCTTTTCCGTTGTTGACCGCTGGTGGTTTGTGTAATCATTCCTGCACATGAATTCGTTGAACAGATCACAACTGGTTTCCTAGCCTTTTTGTCCTTCCATGAAGCACAAAGGATGTCAACATTTTCGTGTGTGGTGAAGTACCAATTATGATGTAGATTGGCCAGGCGCTCAGTGCAGACTTGAGGAGGGAAACCTCGTCGAATTATGTTTATTGTCCCTGTATAACAGAAACTTTCTGCTGCCAGAGAAGTAACAAGTTTCAGTGTTGTGTAAAACCTGTCAGCGCACAGATGATGACTTTTTGTGAAGGGCTGAAGTAGGGTCTCAAACACCTTCACCACCTGAATTCTGTCATGGTCCACATTAGGATTATATGATGTGTTTTCTCCAAAATACGTTAGAAGATTCACAACATACACAGTGGCACTGTCGCAAAGCCCAAAAAGTTTTATGTGATACATCTTGGGTTTTGAAGGGTTGAACATTTTGTATATCCACCTCCCTTGGTAGCCTACAACCATTTCATCCAAGGCTAAGTTCTTATACGGATAAAGAGCATCTTGAAAATGGATGAGGAGCATGTTCATGAATGGCTCAATCTTTTCTCTTGTTGCCGCGATAGCAGATTCTGCTCATTGAAGTATACTGTGATATATTGCTTCAAATCTTTGGTGGGGGAACGTATCGTGATACCACCTGCAGTAACTTGGTGAATCGTCCGAGGCCCAATAATTCAGACAGAGGGGGACGGGTCAATTCCATTTGAATAATCACGGCAAGGAACTTGTAAAGCTCTGAGATCGTGACCGGGTACCAGTTGCCAAACACTGATTCGAGCTGGATTGTTCAGAGCACATCTGTGTGCAGCATATGTGTTGATTGCGCTTAGTAGAAATGTAGCAACAGCTGTTGTGAACAGTGTACGGAAGCAGTCTATGGGCGTTGATTCCGGAGTAAGATCTGCTTGCAGACCTAAGCCATTTATGAGGCAGGAATCTGAAATTGTTGCTTGTTTCTACTTCTCAAAACAGCTCTAAAATTAAAGCTAGTACAAGAATCAGTCTCACTTGTGTAGCTGTTGGCTGAAAATATGAGGCAAACACTTCCAATACCATATATGACTTGCCTCAGACCAGATTGGAAGGTCATTTGGTACATTTCATCTTTGTTTTGCTGGGGGTTGTTGGACAATCTCGTCATCAGATTCAGATCCTGAGAAGGAGGGGGTATCAGTATCAGACTCTTCTTCTCTTTCAGAGGCAATGGATTCAAATAAGAAGCGTGCTTGTTCAGCCATGTGTTGCCTGAGCCTTGAGGGACCAGCCTCCGTTTGTTTATGCTGCATAGCAACTCGCTTTGCGACAGTAACAAAAGGATATTTTGAACCAAATGATGAAAACAAGTCTTATTCTGCACTGGAGATGTTTGAAAGAGATGGTTTATCTTTACTCTTGCCTTCTAGCAAGTTAAAAATCGAAATGTTATTGAAAAATAAAAGGCTTTTGTTTTGGATTTCGCAGAGCCGCTGACAGAGCAGAATGGAGACAACGGGAAATTCCGGAGCCGCTGTGAGTGGTCGAATGGACGAATCAGTCAGTTGGTACCGGGAAAGGTACTTGTACACAATCTGGGTCCCGTTTGTTTATGCTTGGCGTCCATGATGGAGACATACGAAAGTGGTTCCCAGATTGGCGTACTCATGCAAAACTATTATTTGCATGAAAACAATGCGTGCTGCAACACATGTAAAGTATGTTCTAATGCGTTTTGTTTTTGTTTTGTTTTGTTATTTTAATTTTTTTATTATTATTAAAAATGTTGATGTGCTTTCCAAAGTTACTTCGTTTTGTGTGCTTAAGGAATAATTTTATATCGTTTTAGCCTTATCAAGACTTTAACTCAAGGCAGACATAAAGGAAAACCTTCTAAGGGGAAAAGAAAAAAATACGATTAGAACAAGAACATGAGGAAGAAGATGATGATGACGGGGAAGAGGAGGAGGTGGGTTAGGGTTTAGGACCTCATATTTTAGTTGTGTATTGTAGTAATTATTGCGTTTGCGATAAATTTATTTTCCACCTGGCAACATCCATCATGGCTTCTAAGCATATAAACAAATGGGACCTAGATTGTATACAAGGACCCCGGGAAAATGCCCTCCTCGCAAGAAATTGTCTACAACCAGTGGAGAAAGGAATGCGAAGGCGTCTCAATCTATTCTTAGTAACATCAAAACAGGTCAACCAATGAAACATGCTGGTTAATCGCTATGCTGATGTCACATCCTGTCACCAAAAATATTAACTGTAATCAACGCAGTCTTTCCCGTGTTAGGCCAGGCAGCCAGAGTGATTCTCTCACTGGAAGAAAAATGCGATCTACTCGACATTTTCAAACTCATTAACTTACATTTTAAGGCATAGTTATGCACAAAATAAGGATGACAATAACGATCCATCCCCTCGGCACAGGGCAGAAGTCGAGATTATGATTGAATATATTCTACGGAATTTTAAGAAATTCACATCAACATTGCTTCAACTTTGCTCAATCGGCTGAGCGAAAAATAGAAACCACGGAATTGAAGACCAATCTCTTCTCTAATTGGTAAAAAAATAACGCAAGAGATTTAATTGATTTAATGCAGTTTTCATCTTGAAACCAGCTGAGGATGTTGATCACCTTTGAAAATATGGATCCATTAGGCAAATTCAGTGTCAGGTTGCCACCAATTGTCTTTAAATGGCTGTAACTCATCTCAAACTGTTTCCATGGACACAATAAATACACCATAGGAAAGGTTATACTAAGTACATGGGAGGACCCAACACTTAGCCATTAGGCTAAGTACACGGGAGGACCCCAAGCTTAGCCACAGGCAAAAAAAATATCGTTCCAGCCTGCTATTTATAATAATATGGTAAGACGTTTCTCAATAGCTTTCCATCCGATGGAAGAGGTGCTGGACAATATAATAGCTATTTTTATCTTTTTACCGGCGAGGTGCCGGACAATAGTGATTTATCTATGTACTGGCAACGCCCCGGTCAATAGCACCTTTGTCCATGGAATTCGAAGTAAAGCAAGACAGACTAAAGCAGCTGCCATTATGTTCCGATAAGAGCAATAATAATGATAATAATAAATTACATTTATGTGGCACTTTCCATCTTTAAGCAGATCTCAAAGCGCCTGACATATTCACCATACATCGCATACATCATTAATTAATTAACATAACAAGAAAGGTCAAGGCATTTAACATACTGTAAAAAAGAACAAGTTAACATAAAATCATCTTAAAAGAATTGTTAAAAATCAGAAATGCATATAAAAATGAACTTGAAGATTCAGTATAAAACCTTTACAATAAATAGAAATTGAGAAGGATAATGTGTAATCACATGATCCTGCAGCAATCGCCTGATAGTCTGTAACTCCGGTTGTCATAGTCTCACATTAAATTTTGAGACACACTCTTAGATGTAGAGGTAGGAGTTCCATATGATAAATAGTCCCGCCACTGCTAACGCAGAGCTACCTCAATATCTTTTGTGTCCAATTAGGGGTCTATAGTAAAGGTGTTGATGTTAAAGAAGTTACATCTGCCCTTAATGTGGTGAGACTATTTACAGTCACCGCCACTTAGCGTCACAGTGGATAGCGTCACATTTCGTTAAGGGAACACTAAATGGATGTGACGAATTTTTCCGTATAAAAGTCACTGGATTTCGCTTAGTATCACGGACCATATGAATGTTAAGACAAGAATTGTCTTCCAAATTTTGAAGGTGTATCTTTAAATTAATCAAGGAACCAGCTCTATCAAGTGACCTAATCAATACAATAATGAAATTGTGCTGGCTTATGATGGTTATAGTGACTTTATATCTGGGCTTTACGGTCTGATCGTGTATAAGGCCTATCAAGCAAAGGGGCAGAGCACTCAAACTGGACAGTTCCATGTTAGAAGGGACAACCATTTCACTTGTCTTTCAAACCAAAGATGTGATCCGACCACAGTCTTTGTGTCTTATCTCATCTTATGCAACTGGGGATTAGGAAAGACAAGGACGGAATGGAAAGAGAGCTTTTATGAGTCTACTCTTATTATGTTGAGCTAGACACGTTCCACTCTGATGAGATGGGTTGGGGCTGGAAGGGGGAGGTGATGGCCAACTAAATGACAGTGAAAGATTGGTAAATAGAGACAGAAACAAAGAACTAGACATGAGAGCCGGTTAAAAGGAATGCCAGTTCTAAATTGAAACAAATTTCAAGGAACAGGTTCCGATTAAGCACCATACATTGTATTATTATTGTCGTAGTTAAAGTCATCATCTTTGAAGTAATGTACATTGCCCTGATGACTATAAATGTAATGATTTATACAGCCTAGAGGCTTCACTCTTGCGTTAAGCACTTTAAATGTCTTATTAATAATGCAGGTGGCCAGTTTGTGAATTGAATTACACTGACGATATATAAGTTTAAGTGCAAGGCCTTAATTTTGTTTTAATTTTTAAGTTTATTTAATGCAAGGCCTTAATTTTATTTTATTTTTAAAGCAGGAAGAGAAATGTATGTTTTTTTATGTTAACAGTCTTATTATTAGATGATTTCCATTTTTTAAAGCAGAAATTGAAATTTTTTACAGTCTTTTTAAATGTATTCCATTTGTTCAAAGAAGAAATTGAACCTGGCTTGGTTTTTTATATTATTTGTATCCAGGATGCCTTAAAGAAACTGCGTCTAATTGATGATCGCATTGTTCATGCCTTAAATACCAAATTACCTACCCAGTCTTTCAGGGACAAAGTAAATGTGAATTCAGAATGTAAACGTCTTTATGATGAGGTAAGCAGTATTTAATTTTACTCTTTTCTTGTTTGATTGTCACATCCTCGTCTCCATTCTCCGAATCTAAACTTTAGTCCAAATCAAGCAGGGTAAAATATTTGTTGTAACATTAAAAGAAAAGCTGTTGATAAATGGAAAATATCAGTGAAAGAATGATCATCGAACATTGGGTGCAGCTGTCCAATGTAGTACCTGACAAACTAGCATCCAAGCATAATGGAATTTAATGTAAAATGCATCTCCAAAATCTCATGTTCTGAAAAGAAAGCTGGAAATCCTCATTACAAGGCAATGGAAACTTAAGGAAAGGTCCGACCCAAAACCAGCAAATTTATACATCAAAGAATTCTAAACTGCTACAAACTTGAAAAAAGCTGAATCTACATTGTCCAGTGATCTTGCCCACTGAGGATGCTGCAAAGTCAAGTCAAATATTCAGGGTCTAGTTCCCACTTAGCCTTGATATCTCTACAAATTCTTAAATTTTTTGCTTTTAAGATATAGATAGTCTGGAGAGGCTATTGATCTTGAAGTTTATTCCATTTGATGTTAGAAATCATTAATAAAGTGATGTAAACAAAGCTTATGAAACTTTTAAAATGTAGATTATTGATTATTCCCAACACTTGTTGAACCTTTAGTAACTTCAGATGATATACCATAACTTTATCATTATCGCTCTTGCCGCAATGAGAGACGCTCTTAGAAGTCAGCAAGGAAAATTATCTTTCAGGTATCCAATGTTTTCAGATATAAGGATGGCATAGATTCATTGTACATATATGTAAACCATTGTGTCACCATAAGATTACAGTCATTTTGTCTTAAAAGTGGACTTTCACTGTAGTCAAGTAACTTTTATGTCATCATCTGGGTCATATGAGAATGAGAAATGTAACATCCCTCTACATAGGGATATTCTGTCATAAACATGTGATTTGATAGATAATAGTGGAGAATATATAGAGAGATGATATTGAGAAAATAGGAGGCATTTAACAAATGAGAGCAGCACAAAGTAGATGTATGTGGCGAGAAATGTAGAGATCATCTGCCAGCAGCACCTTGAAGGACTAATAAGTAAATGAGCAATGATTGAGAATTCATTCTGTCTCATTTATCATGCTCATTTTGACCTAACTTAAAACATACTTGCCCCTTTACCCATGACTGTGTTTTCATTCAACTTCCATTTTGTTTTCTACTCATATATCAGGGCAAGCTTCCAGAGATCTAAATTTGACATAAAGGTTTTGGTAATATATAGTATTGCCGGGCAGTGGTTTTTTTCGGGGCCCCCTGTTCACCCAGCAGTATAAATGGGTAGCTAAGTCTTTCTAGACTTGGC
>JAOYNN010169022.1:0-11051 GCA_025770095.1 Goniobranchus kuniei
TAAACAAAGCAGTTCTTGGTAAAATGATGTTTTAATGAACCCCCTCCTGCTGAGACCACCTTTTGAGAATGAGTCATTTATACAACTCTCTAAATTTGATCTTTATTTGATAAATCATATTGTTAAAATCCAAGGTCGAGATATATTCTTGAGAGAGAGAGAGGGAGAAAGAGACAGAGCAATCATTTTCCCAATTTGAGCAATATTTTGCATTTTGACATAAACATGTTTAGTATTCCGACGGGTGATGTCAATGTCCTTATCCTGTCAGTCACCTGCGTGCTCGCTTCAAGGGCTAAAAAAGAATTCATTTCAATGCTTACACTTTGAAAGCGAAGCTTGACTTTTCAAGCTAACCAGTGCAAGCTTTCTGGATGACCGTCGAAAGGGGAAAGAATGAGGACTTTCAAGCGCATATCTACAAGCGCTCGCATTTTCAACGGTAAAGCGTTGTCTGTGTTCTTGCCCTTGGGCAAATAGATGTATTGGCATTGTACAGTTTGCTGTATTAGCACTGTTTATCAATAAACATGGCTTAGCTTAAATCTGATAAACCCACCACACCCATATGATTAAATCATTGTTAAAAGTAGGCCTAACCCAACTATAACCTCATGAGATTGGAGTTAAGCTATCAAGTCTATGAATAATGATGAAAAGTGATCTCATCTGCATGGGACTCCTCACAAAAAACATACAAAACAAAAACAAAAACAAAACCAGCACAAAAGACTCAAGGGGCTCTACATTGTTTATAGCGTAATATTGTGTGAGTATAGTACATGTATTAGTCATACCGCCAATATTGCTGGTGTCCTAAAGTTGTGGTACAACAAGGTTTTACTGTACTGAATGACATCATTTAAGTTCACTTAGTTTCCCCCCTCCCTTGTCAAAGATTCTCAAAGGTCCATGCTCTAGGTTTATTTCATATTCTGTGATTAATTGACCATTTAAATGATGACAGTGACTGACAGGGCATGTTTGGACCGTCCAAGAACATTACGCCATAGCAAATAACTCGAGGAATATAGCTCGAAGTGGCAGTGCTTGTACAGAAAAACTAGATTGCATGGAACACTGTTTTGAAAGGCCAAAGCATCAGTTCACTGGAATGTCAAAAATTGTATCAGTAGGCTACCTTTAACTATGAACTTGGCCTTTAGTTAGACAGCGAAATTATGATACAGTTACAAAAATAGATTCATCTAAAAATAATTTTTGCAATTGCAGATGCTGTCATCTGCAACTTCAGCAGTGAGTCAAGCAGCATCAACTTCAAAAACAAAGGAACGGCCGAACAGCTCAAGTTAAACAAGTGGAGTGCCTTATTTATTGATGAATGGTTTCCATATGTTTGTATTTCCTTTCATGTTGTACAATAAATAAACTTTATATACAATCACTGCCTTGTATTTTGTATATAGGTAATTTTAAACTCATTCCCTCTCCAGAACAATAGGATGGCGGATATTGAATTTTGAATACTCTTGGCAACATTGAATTTGCTGAATGTGTTGGGAATCATTTATACAGGGTGTCTATAAAGTTCATAGACTGCATTGGCATGTTAAATTATAGGGCTGTGACAGACAAACTCTGGACTTAGGTCATTCCCACAAAAAGGAAGTTGAGAGGCGTTTGTGAAATGACAGTACTCGATATTTACGAAGGTCAATAGGCGCATATTATGTGAGCCTGTGTTTTGTTTAAACGTCACATTGCGGAAAGGACTGGACTGCAAGGGTGGGTGTGTAGGGAAGGATGTTATGACCTATTGAATTGTTGACAAAAGCCACCACTATTGCTAGCACAGACCTAATGTAACACGCCAATGCAGTCTACGAACTTTACGTACTCACTGTATATCATACACTTTAATCTGGTAACATTAGAAGTAGAAGTTTAGAAATATACGTTTTATTATTGTTATTTCTTTTCAATCTTTTTTTTTGTACCATCAGTGGTAAAATCCCTTGATGGATCAATCAGTGTTATTTGGGAGTTTTAGTTTGTCAGTGAGGAAAATACTTTGTTAAAGACTTTTTTAAAGTAAGTTGCTGTTAATATTTAGAATGTGTTCTTTCTCTGTCATAGTAAAGTAGAATTAGGCAGTATCTTTTTTCATAATGCATCTGTTCAATATGTTGAGGGATGGTATCATTAGTAGTGAGGAAAACTTGTGAAATTTAAGTACTTACTGGTAAATTGAGCGTAGAAGACTAGCTTATGAAAAAAAAAACCTCTAGTGGGCAGATTGGCAATGGGTTGTTCCGCAGGTGCTTGAATGTAAGATCGAAGACCTAAGGGCATATTACCCGAAGAAATGAGTTCAAATACCTTAGCTATACAGTAATATCGGATGGAAGTGACTTTCATGAAATACAATGAAGAATCACCATTATTAGGGGTAGGCCTACTTTCGACAAAATGAAGAAGGGCCTGTTTCATGAAAACCATCCGAAAGTGTCAAATGGTAGTTCCTTGGTCACATGATCAGAAAGGATGGAATTTAGAAAACTGTGCTATCATACATCATCTCATGTCTGCTTTGAGAGTATTATTAAGACACCAAGAAAATGCCTGCATTTACCCTGTCCTTACCAATTCATTTATGTTTGTTTTTAATGACTTTCTTATTACAATTACAATTCTCTCTTTGTCTACTATCTTTATTATGTTCCTGCAGCTATCCACACTTTTCTATTGCATGTGCATGGCCATAAAGCTTTTGCTGGATGACTTATATACTCCACTCCAAGCACATGCCCTCTTGACTTTCATCTCCTTTTAACCTTAATCATCCTATCCCCATATTATATAATCCCCGAACTACTCATCACTGATGTAGAAATCCTAGACTACTGTGCAATTGTTGCTCAGGCCATGCCTACTTTCATTTTTATTATTATCAATAACTTATGCCTGCTTGGTGATGGGCTTGCTCTCTCAGTTAAAGGGAAGTAAATAAGCACTAACCGTTAATAATAATAACCATTGTCATACACAACAGCTTCCTTATGAAAACTGTTGGTGCATGAACAACTCAGATGTTACCGGTAGCGTACTTACAATAACGACAGGAATTTATTTGACATTTTTCATCAACCACAAATAGATGCACATGGGACACAATCTGATATTCCTATTGAATCTGTGAATCAGACATTGATCATTTGTTGAATCTAAAGATTTAGGTAGGTCTATGAATGAGAGTCAATCAAGTGACAGTATGTCATGAGTTCTCACTAAGCAGGTCTCATTGTCTTAGTTTTGGATTGTCTTGCTGTCAAGGGTTCATTTTTCACTCATTCTACCAATTTTTATTCACCCTAGTCAACAATCGAGAAATTTAAGTACAATATTGATTATTGTAGAATAGTATTATCGAATTAGTATTTCCCTAAACAAAATCAGTATGTGGAACCCCTCAGAAACTAAATACAACAGCTTTTGCTACAATCTTTTGGATTTGGTTAGATACTCTTGCTTTTACCTTTCATTCACATGAAGTACCAAGTTTTGGTGTTGCTGGTAAATTGCCCCCTCTATTTAAATTCCATGAAACCAAATCTTAATTCTCGTTTGCATTTCATGCCGAATTTGACCTACATACTATATGCTGAGCTTAAATTTGCAGATCTAGATCTAGACAAAGGCTACATAATATGTTGATCATCTGATCCTTGCTGTTTTCAAGAGGCTGTCAATATGGAAGCCAATAGATATCTAGCGGACAAGGCATGGAATGATGATAATTCCATCCATTCCCCTCTCTCTCTCTCTTCCTCCCCCCCCCCTCCAGCAGTCCTTCTATCAATTTACTTATCTAATCTGTCTATCTTTTCAAGGACAATCAATACTTGGTTACAGAAATCCTACCGTTTCGTTTATATGACAATGAGTAATGAGGCTTTCAATAATAAGGATGTGTAAATTAATGCTTCCTCTTAAACCAATGGATGGTTTGAAAAGTATGCTGTAAAAATAAAAGTGTCTCTTGCTGACCTAGTTTTGCTTAGCTGCCACTTTGAACCAAAGTGACAGCAGAGTTTCCAAATGAAACTTCTGTATAATTGTGATCCATGCCATCTCCCAGTATTAATGACTGCATTATGCAAAGGTGTGTTCAGCAAACACCACTTAGACCAAAATCCCAAAAGCACACTCCACAGTTTTCTTACTTCTAGTTTCTAGATAATCTTTTATTGAAATATTCTTTCTTGAGAAACAAGCTTGCTCCACCACATGGTTTCATTAGCAGTCTTTTAGGTGGTAGGCCTCAATCAATTCACTTTAATCAATATACTTTATCATCCGCAAGGGAGATTTGTCTTTGTTACAAAGGATATCCTATTGATGAGGATGCAACAAAAACAAATGATGCCATAACACTTGACTCTGGGAGGGTTCTTGGCCTAGAATTTTCAACTTAAATATGGCTTGATTAAAATGAGAAGCTCTGCTTAACCTTCAACATTGATCATTATAAATGTGTACATTGCATCTATAACAGTAAGACAGACCCTGACTTTTGTGGACAATGAATTCAAACATGTATTACATTCTGTGGTCAAATGTAATTTGGAAAATTACATATTATGTTGTAGAATTCATCAGCGATTGATTTGCATGTTGTAGAATTCATCAGCGATTGATTTGTATGTTGTAGAATTCATCAGCGATTGATTTGTATGTTGTAGAATTCATCAGCGATTGATTTGAATATTTTGCGTGATGGGATAGGCATGTGCAGTGGTTGCAATTCTTCCTAGACAACATCAACTGTTTCTGACATGATGGTAGCTTCTGCAGTGATATATATTTGAAAGGGGAAGACAAGTGATTTGAATGGTGCTCCTGTTTTGTGGAATTTGAAGAAAAGAGCTAACCTAATCAAGTTGCAATACCTCTGCCTTATGTCCGTTTACAATTTTTCAGAAAATCGTCTGTTTTGTCGTTCCTCCTTGCAAAAGTGGAACAATCTAACTATTACTTTGAGACAGAGTATTCCAAAAGGGGCAAGTCACAATCAGGAGATGATGTGGACAACAATTGCCTGGCATCAAAATGGTGTATTTTCAGCAATTTTTTTCTTTTCCTAACAGTACATCATTGTATGAAGAAGATGCTCTGGGTGTCCTGAAAGTATTCTCTGTGAGGATACTACAGTCATCCAAACGAACAAGTCTTTACTCTCAAGATTTAACAGCCACTCATCTTGAAACCCGGGGTCCGATTATCAATATGCAGATGACCCATGCATCTCACAACATTCAGCTACCCCTGGTCCTGAACACCATAGCCAAAATTTCACCGATGCCATGGAATCTGGGGCCAAAAGCTCTGCATTGATTAGTAGCCGACCAACGTAAAGTATTCCTCAGGGTGGTGAAGGCAAAAAGAAAAAGAGCACGGTCATTCTTTTAATCTAAATGAAAACTGCTGGCACTGGAACTGAAAATAAATCAGCTACTGGTGGAACCAAGCAACAAGCAGAATGTTGATGACATATTTTTCTTTAAGTACCTTTTCAAAATATCAATCAAATTCCAGAAGAAAGAAAGCAGGCTTTTTACAGTACAGTACAGCACATTCAGGGGGCCAACATCATTCCAAAGCTATGGTTCCTACAATTCCGTCGCATCACCCCACATAATTTACCCTCATGTGACTACAGTCAGAAGTACATGCATCTCAGAATGATGTTGGAAGATTGATTCAAGCCAGTCGCATCGCGATTCTGTCATCTTGGATTCAACTTTTTAAAGAATGTACATGTAATTGAATGTTTTTAATCAGTGGATGAGATGATGATAATCACTGTCAGTTGGTCTTCTCTTGTTTGTATCAAGTACACCAATCCTTCTACTTGTATAAGGTTCGACTGTAGTATGGCATAAGTTTAGATAAACCGCTGTATGGCGATAAAAATTCACTTTTAAATCAACAGGCCAAGAAATGCATGTTTAGAATGCTTCTATATATGTCTGTACTCTTCCATGTTACTATAGACACTCCCTTTCTTCTTTTTTTTTTTTTTGGCAAGCGTGTGCGATTCGGGTGGAGTTTACCTGCACGAGTGATTACATGTTTCACACTTCTCTAAGCACACAAACTTAAGACGGCTTTCTTGAAATCCTTTCAGCTTGCCCCTTATTCTTTTATAGAATTTATTGGTTCTCTAAGTATTAGCCTCTTTGCTTCAGTTTAAGACTGATAGGCCATTGAAGCTGCACATGTATAACTTGAATTTTACTTCATAATAATTCTATTTCTTTCTTTCTTAAAATCAGAATAATTTGCCTTATTAATTCAATTTAGACACTGTACCAGTTACGCTGCATGTGAAGTGTATCTTAATATATGTTTTTACCATTGCCCATGTGAAACAGAAAGTGGTCAACACATTTTACTATTAGTTTTCACTTTGAAGTGTGAAGCATCTTTGGATTGGTTTCATAAAAGTGTATGTTTTGATTGTTGCTGTCAAAAGTGTCTCTTAACTTATTTCATGTATTCACTTGAAGTGTGAATGTGCCCTAATATCTGACTGAATTTGGATGGATTTTTTTTTTAATTGGCCATTACACCAAATGGATATGTATATTATTAGTAGAGCGTGTGTAGACACCATGAGGGGCTTTTGTACAACCTCTGAGAATGAGGAGTGCTGTGATCATTGCTTAATTAACATTTGTTTTTTTATCCCAGCATTCAAGATATGCTTTTCTTAAATGTTTAACATTTCCACTTTCCAATCTTGATTTTCTGCTGAATTGAAGATTGAAGAGCCATGAATGAAGGTTTTCTCTTCATCTTTAAATTTCAAAACTGCGGTGAAATATTATGGTTGTCCCTATAAGTTTGAATTTTTGGAAAGTGTGCATATCTATGAGATGAAACTTTTGACTAGATTTAATTTTTTTTTCTGCTCAATGTTATGGACACTTTTGGGGTATTATTCATGGATACCTGATGCTGATTAAACATTCTTTATGTCAGGGTGAATTTCATGTGTTTATTTTATTTATTTTCATGTGCTATATATACATAATTGTAAAACTAAAGGCTACAGTGTATGATTGACTTGATACTTTTGTTTAGTATTCTTAAATTATTGTACAGGCTACCTCGCTTATTCATGGTCTACATGTACTTGTTGTGGATTGTGAATCAGCCTGATTAACTGGGGTGATAGGAGATTTTTTGTTATGTTTCTACCAAGGCCACTCCACACCAGGACCATCTGTTTGGAAAGATAGGCTGAATAAGTAAGATCACATTTTGAGTGCACACTTATATGTATATGCATGTAATTTTATATAAGCCTAGTTAGTAAGATAGTAATTAAGAAATTACATTTTATTAATTTGTTTTGAAAGCACTACTGTAATTGAAATAAAGACAGACAAAACAGTTCAGTAAAATGATCAAAATATACCTTTAAAAAAGAATTATTCAAATTGTTTAAAGAACTATCTTTATTGCCCAGCTTGTTCACTGTATGGATAATAACTGAATCCCTAGCCCCATCAGAGACCAACAATAGATTTGAGGGCCCCATGAGCAAGTTGTACATATCAAAGGATCCATGGTAGATGGAAGCTGAAGAGTACAATCGTATAATGAGTGCCTGGAACCCCCAAATTGGTATACGCCAAATTAAGAAGACTTCATCTTTCTCATTCATTTCCAAACCATCATGGGAATTTTGATGAATGGTCAATGGCTACTTCACTATGAGACTATATTTACCCATTCCATGATTACTGTCCATGACACTGACATCCACATTATCAGTCATTGAGATTTCTTCTGTATCAGAAAAAAAGACAAAAGAATAAATAAATAAGTGAATAACTTTAAAAAAAAAACACACAAAATTGAACCTATACATGTGTATATTTTATAAATTTTACTGCACCAAATTGTATTATTTTGCTATCTCTCAAAAGTCGAAATGTTTTTCCTCTTCTTACCCTTCTTTCCGCCACTGTATACAGCCACATCCACTTAATGTTATCCTTTTGGGATTTGGGGGGAAATACATTTAAAACTGCTTTTGCAGTTGCCTGATCATGAAGGTCACCTGTTTTAAATGGCCACTTCTCTGTGACAACCTTGATTTTTTTATTTTTAACACATATTTATTACCCCTCATGCAGTAGCCTTTGTAACACTGCCACTGCCAGTCATTTTTTAGATGCTATGGCCTTTATACCTGCTCATAACAGCTAGTTCTTACATTGTTCCTTTGAGAAAAAAAAGCAAACTTCATGCATCCTTCTGTTTTGGCTAGACCATGCCAAAATTATTAAAGTCGCCCCTTTATCTTCATAAAGTGATAATACCGGTTGAAATCTCTATCTACCTTAGTCTAGACCTTATTTGATCTCGTCTTCTTTTTTTTTTTTTGCAAAACGAGGCCTGGTGAATCTCCCTTTGAGGATGCGAACCACCAGCCACTAGAGAGAGATTCCTTGGGATCTAACTGAATAAACATCGGCTAAAATAAGCACAGCTGAAGGTCAGCGAGGGATCACAAACTCATGCCATGTGTGCAATGCTGCTCATTGAATGGCTGAAATGAGTGAAGAATTGGTAACGCCTTAAAACAAAGTGGACTGGTCTTTGTTTATTGTTTTTCTCTGTCCAAGCGCATGTGGCTTATCAATTGATGACCAGAGGAAGGATCCTTGATGTAGACAGTAACAACAGTCTCTTGACGTTCATTCTCTTTTGCCAGCGCAAATGGTTGATTTTAATGGAGATAAGCCTTTCAATCATTACATTCTCAGCATACAGACCAATAAACAGTACATCATTGATGTACCAAGTTCTTAATTCAGAAGAGAAAGTTTTGCAAAGTCAGTCTCCAGATCCTCTCCATAGTAGCCACTTGCTTATCAGTGCTCCCCTTTTCAGGCCAAGTTAAGAGGTTCCTTCCCCCTTTGGTATCTATTTTAAGGGGTATTTAAAACTTTATTTTAGCAACTTAAAGGGTTGTTGGTTTTTAACAAAGAAAACAAAATTGTCCGTCTTCTAGGACTTCACGTTACTGAAGTGCACAAGCTACAATGCATTGTCTTTTTCTCTTGATTGAAGCTGAGCCAAGGAAACTTCTTCAGCCACGCAACATGTAGATCTAACTGTTGTACATAATGTCACGCAACATGTAGATCTAACTGTTGTACATAATGTATCTTCAACAACTAGAACTGGACAGAAAATATTAAATACTGTACTGAATCTTAAATGGATACTAAACAAGATAAGCCCGAACACAAAAAGCTATATAATATGTTCAAGACCTAGTACGTCGCTTCTATTATCTCTCATATATCTTATAGGCCTAATGCACAGTAAGCATGATATTTTAACCGGATGTAAGCAACCAATGGGCAAACAGAGCGTAGCATGCATTGTAAGTAGGTCGACTGCACTGCTTTTGACACAGACACAAAGGTGACTGTCGTGTAGATCTAGAGATAGATCATCGATGTATGGGGTTGTGTTGTTAAATCATTAACTCAGTTTCGGGATACAGAAGAGACGCACATTTCCTATGTTTTAATGGGTATGCAAACCCTTGAAATGAAATTTGAAAGGGTAACGCTCACCCCCTACAAAAACTTTAAGGGGGTAATCCGTGTGTGAAATACGCACAACTGTGCATAATGGGGAGCCCTGCTTATAATGGCCATGTCTCTGGGGCAGGTTTGACTGTAACTTGGATTTAAAAGGGAGGTTGAAACTATCCATTTCCATTTTATTCCAGACAACTAAAGGATGAATGGGAGATAGCAATACTACTAAAACATCACTAAAAGTATGCCTACCCTTGCAAAAAATGCCAGGAATGAAGAACAGCCCATACTCCTAACACCATATAAAGATTACCTAGAACTCCTCTTGCTATAAATAAAAGGGCTGTACTTCCATCTGCCCCAGTCACTTCACTTCCATTTATGGCAAGCGTTTGGTGCTAGATATAGTCCAAATTAGTGCAGATATTCTTGATTATGTTTTTATCATACTAATAGCCATATAAAATTTACATGTAACAAGATTTTCCATTTGAAAGTTATCGAAGTGAAGCAGGACAGACAAAAGCGAGGACCATTGTGTGCGTTTCCTATTCCAATGCCGGCAATCACTCGATACAGCAATAATCCATTGATAGTCTGGAACAGCGGTCATCAGTCTCACATTAAAATTTGGGAAATAGCTGTTGCTCGCTTCAGCATTTTCATTGTTGCAAATGTATACCTAAATCATCAGATAATTTTAGTTTCGGGTGGTGCGTGTGGGAGCACCCCACGGTGTGTGATTGATAGCGAACAATCTGTGTGCGCTTAACTGGAATCATAGGATTCATCTTAAACATAGTCCATATACCACAGGTACTCAAGAATGGCTGTAAGTTGTCTATCCCCCCAGCTTGAAACTGAATAAGGAGATTTAGTTCATATTAATTACACCCTTACATATTTGAAGTATAAATTTTTTAAATAATCTGTCAATCAGATTTTAATGTCACCTGTAAAATCTGTCTGTAACATAATGGGTCAGCTGTATGGAAGTCTACAGTAACAATATACATCTACCTTCTTAGATCTCTTGTAATTTTTCCTCATTCTTGTCATTAACACCAGGGGTTTCTTCTAGGCCATCCCATGGATGTCTCGGTCTATGCACTTCTGTTCTTTTTAGCCATGGGCGATAGAACCGAAGAAAATTCTGGAATCTTTGTTGGAAATGGTTTGAAATGTACCAGTCTGCACCTTGCTTTTTTTCCTGCCAAATTGTAAAATAACACAAATTTCTTTTGAACAAACAAAAAGCATCTTTAAAACATATCGAGATCAACTTATACCAACATGAAGTACACGTAGGCTATATTATACAATGAAATAAGTATAAACCCAAACATGAATGAACTGAAAAAGACAATACATCTAAAAAAAAATTTGAAGTATTGTTGGTCCTCCTCCTTTCTTATGATTGTTGACCAATTTGGGATAAACCAATGCGAAAGTCCAAACTGC
>JAOYNN010169133.1:0-11050 GCA_025770095.1 Goniobranchus kuniei
AGCCCTTTGTTTTGTGAACTGTGTGACGTCAGAGGTTGGCTTATTTTTAGAATTAGAAAGGGTAAAGGGATTCTCCGCTCGACTCGCATATTCTAGAATTATTGCGTCATTCGTTTTAAAATCCACTTTAAGTGCTCGATGGCGCTTTTAACACATCCAAATAGGCGTTAAAATTCAGGCTAATCATGGCATTAACAATATATGACAATAAGAAGATAAAGAAGATAGGATGGAACGAATGTAAACTGTAATGGTTCATAACGAAATGTTGAAATTCAGGCTATACATGGCATTAAGTATGTATGACAATACACAGATAAAGAAGGTAAGATGAAACTAGACATGTAAATTACAATGTTTTGAAAGAAATGTCAAACATTCAGCCCAAACATGGATTAGGAATGAATGGCAATTAACAGATGAAGGAGCTAAAATGATAAACTAAGCATGTAATTTACAATGCTGTTTTGGAAGAAATGTTGTCCAAGGTGGAGCAGGTTCGAGTCTTAAGAGATATAGAATTCTACAGTTTTGGAGCTGAAATAGAAAATGCTCTTTCTTCAAAAACTGACGTAGCTTTTTGGGTCTTAAAAGGTTATGATTTTCAGATCTGAGAAGTTGAGTTGGCTGGAATTTTACGACTAGGTCTTGAAGTACGTTGGTGCATGCCATTAGGTCATTTAGAAATATAACAGGCATTCTTAAATCAGTTCGGTGTTTTATCGGCAACAAGTGTAGCTCTTTCAGCATATTAAAAGACTCGACATCTCTATTGTTACGGGTAACTAATCTTGCTGCTTTATTTTGAATTTTCTGAAGCCTTTCAAAGAAATATTTTGATGTTCTGGATGATAATGAATTACAGTAGTCTAGCTACTCGTAATAAAAGAATGAACAAGCATGTGGGTGGTATCTCTATCTAGGAAATTCACGAACCTTGCCAATGTTTTTCCGAGGGTGATGACAAATTTGGCAAAATATTTTTTTTTTCATGTGGTTCTCCATGTTTAGGTTAGAATCAAAATAAAACCCCAACATCATCTGACAACAACATTAGTTGGCATAGGCATGTTTTTTCCAACAATATCTAGATGGTCTATTAATTTTGATCTGTTTTTACAGATTTTATGAGAAAAGCAAATTATTTTTGTCTTATCTTCGTTCAACTTTAATGTATTAATTATCATCCATTGTTTAATATTATGTAGACACAGCTCAAGATGTTTTATAGTGTTGTTATCATGAGTGCTGATAGGTATGTAGATCTGGGTGTCATCAGCATGGCATGTGGTACTCAAGACAAGAATTAGAGATAATATCACCCAAAAGGGTTGTTTACATAGAATAGAGAACTGGTCCAAGGACTCAGCCTTGGGGCACCCCAGACGTCACTGGTCTTGATGAAGAGGTATAATGATCAATAACAATGTAACGTCTTGTGGCATGAAAGTGTTTGGAAGCGTTCATTGTAGGCCTATCCTAGCCCTTTGTTTTGTGAACTGTGTGACCTCAGAGGTTGGCTTATTTTTAGAATTAGAAAGGGTAAAGGGATTCTCCGTTCGACTCGCATATTATAGAATTATTGCGTCATTCGTTTTGTTTTCGTATGTTTCAGATTAATACAAAACCTTCCACATTCTTCTTATTCGCGAGAATTCCTGTAAAATGTTATAAATGTATAGTGCTAGAGTGAAACTGGGCAGCAGACCTTTAAGAACCTTCGTTGAATGAACGTATTAGATCTAGAAGTGTGTTGACAAAAGTATAGACCCTAGATCATAAAGTTGATTTAATTTTCATTAAATTGTTGAAATTTTAAATTGTGTTTCTTTATTGTTTATTTACCCGTGGTGGAACAACTCACAGTAAATTTAGGACATTGAGAATTATATTACATATCTGTCGGTGTTCTAGTGCCTAATACCTAATACCTATGACCTGTGTTGGTACCAGCAACAGAAAAATTCTGTATCTTATAGAAATGTGAATGTTAGGCGGAGACCACTGTATTAAGGAAGGCACATTTTTAATGCAATCGATGCCGCCATTTTGAAATGACAGCAAGCACCTCTAACCGTCGTTTGTAAGGCTAAGGTACAGCTAATAACTCGCTTGTCCCTAGAAGATGTTAAAAATTGTCTTTCTACAAATTCCTTACCAATTCTAGAGAGGCCTCATGGATTTCATTTAAATTTAAGGTGTACAATCCCTCATCAGCACCGAGAAAAATGAACTGATCTGAAATGTCAAAAGTGTGGCAAAATATATAAAATATGATAGCTTGAATAGCAACACAGAGTGAAAGGATTTCTCCATAAAAGGCACACATCAAAGTGTTAAAGTTTCAGGCACTAATCATATGAATGATAAATCATTAATAAATAAAAAAAATGAAACAAACATCCTCATCAAAAACGTTTTTCCTTTTCCCGGTTAATACCAAAAAGGTGATTCATTTCACCTTTCATATGTACTTTTACATTAATAGTACCAATGGCTAGACAATGGTTCGGGAATATTTTTGTCAATAAAGATATCTGAACATGGAACCAAGTCTCTGACCCAATTAATTTTGTTGTTTGTTATTGTTGTTGTTGTTGCTGTTGTTGTTTTCTAATCAGAGAAAGGGAGCACTGTCAAACCTGTCCGTAACACTTACTCAAGATTCTGTTGAGATCTATATAAAAATATAAGTGAGTGTTCACATAAGTCCCAAAGACAGATAACAACAAAAAAAGGGAAGAAAAAACATGGACTTCTAAATTTCCAACAATCTTGCTGGTGTGGATATATTCATATAATGGTGAGAGTTACAGACTGCTTGATTCTTCAAGACCCCTTCTCTGAACAGGCTTCCAGTAAAGCAACGAAATGAAGCTCTGAAAGCGCTGCATTTAATGATCTGGAAACCCTGGAAATATGTAAGTTCTGCATGTTCTGATATTTAATTTATTTTGACAATCAAGACAATTATGTGGATTTATGCTCAGCCATCAAGTAGAATAAATTGATGAGATGGTCAGTTATGCAGGGCCCCTACGACCAAGCCAGGTTACGGGACCAGTAAGCAGTAAGTAATCAAATGTTGCCTAAACAACCATGTCGAGTTAGGTAAGTCATGACTAGGGAATATTCCACCCCTCCCTTTTTCTTTGTCATATAAATCTCAAGCCAGGCAATAAGCACAGCACACCTAAGCAGAAACTGTGTCTCGTGCAGGTATAAAATATTAGTTACTAAAGATTGGAGTATGAACTCGAAAATGTTTGTTGCAAGTGGAAACTATGAACAGGTTAAGGGGCCCACTGGCTGTTTTGGAATGAAAACGCCTGACGGAGGCCATTTGGACAAGTCCCAATATGGATAGGTTGTAATACAAGCATGGCAGAGAGCACTGACTGATAATATAGATAACTACTATGGGGAAGTGACTGTTAGGACAGGTTCGACTGCATCAGCCTTCTCTTAAGACTACACTCTAACCTACACAGGCTCAATCATATTGAAATTAAAAGCAATAAATGGTCAAGATATTATCTGAATAGAAACTAAATGATTGGTAATACAATTAAACAACAAATCTCAAACCTCTGGATTCAGGATGTACCCAACTTGCTGTACAATTAACGTGCAGAGGGCAACCATTGAATACTTTGGAGAAACAAGCTCCCATCTGTTGATGGAATTGATGAGAAAAGTTACCACATGATCATCACATTCCTTTGGGTACAAGAGGTAAAAACTGACCAATTACTAAAGGCATGATACATTGTTCAGATGTATTTTTGCTTCTTCAATTGTTTGTACTTACATGAACCTGAGGAGTAGGAGGTAGACCATTGCTGACTGGTCTTTGATGACTAGATGGAATCTGTCAACAAAGATGAAAGAAAAGAAAAAAAATGTTTAAACTTTAACATGTACATTGACAGAAACACTCAATGTAAAGTGGCCCATACACTATAATATTATTTTCAATAGTATTGATTAAATAATATTGACAATATATTTTTTCCCACAAACTCTTCAATATTTTCTTCAATATTTTTGGTCATTTCTTCGTCTGACACCGTCCTTTAAACACGGTCCCATTTGTGGCTTTAGGCGTGGTACTGGCCCTGGATAATGACAAAAAAAAAAGGGAAAAAAATGTTGGATAGAAAGATACACATTTGATCATGCTGTCCTTATGGAGGAACTGCGGATTAGTCATAACGTTCTCCATACTTGGAAAGCAGGGTGCTGTATGCTGCTTCCTTCTTGGAGCAGTTAGAATAATCAGCATTTGCAATTTTCCAGAGACATGGCAGCTCTCTGTACACTTCAATGCACTCCGATATAAACTTTGGTTCATCCTCTTTAGTGTTCTTTGCTATGTTTACTCTACGGTGACTTAAAATTCACTGAAATATTGCAAAATATTATTGACAGAACCCACACACTATCAATATTATTGATGGTCGAAAAATATTGAAGAAAAAATTTCAGAGATTGCAGATGTTGGTCAATAATATTGATCAATCTTCAATATCTCCCACACATTGACAATAATATTGACAGTGCCGTTTTTTGACAATATTATTGCCAGTGTATGGGCCCCTTAACTCAGTCAGTATATTTAAAGATGAAGAAAAAGTTTATAGAATCCCTATCAGTAACAAAAGAAATCAATCTGTGACTATCAAAATTGCACAATATAATTTGAATCATAACCTGGACAGGCTCTTAGATGAATTTAGTAATAATAATTTTTTAAAAAACAAAACATTGGACCTAGAGGTGCATAATTTATTCTTTTAAATAAAATGTGCACACGTCAAAGGTGCAAAATCTAAAGCATATCAGGTAATATTGATTGCAGTATCATTGCTATTATCATTACCATCCTTATGGTACATTACCATTACATTTTCTACAATTACCAATCACTAAAATCCTTATTTTCACCACGCTTCATGAAATGAACATTTGTTCTGATATGATAATTTGGCCATTTATGCATGTATTAATATAGTATTAGAACATCCTAATCAAGAAAAGCATACACTAATTGTGAAAGACCACTAAAACACATTACTCTACAAAGTGTTCATATTGTGCATTTGAGACATTCCTCTAGCTTCATGGTCAGTTTGACCGAATACCAATGAAACTAAGCATGTGTTTCCTCCAAACCTTTTCCCCCAACCCCTCTAAAGAGGACTTTTCACTTATAGGAGAACAGAGCCAATTAGTCAAGGCATTCTACAATAAAGATTTTTTTTCTTTGAAAGACATATTCAAAATCCTAAACTAAACAAAAATAGCCATTAAAAACAAAATCCAACCACACAGCCCAACAGGTTTCTCACATTTTCTTCCTTTCTGACCTTCCTCCGTGGAGGTACAGCCGGACGGGCACCATCATGGCCACTTCTCGCATCCGGAGATTCCCCATTTTCGGCATGTAAAACAATGCCATTAGCATGTGATGCTGACGGCTGATTCCTCTTTGGCGGCAATGCTGGTGGAGTGCGATACTTTTCTTCATCCCTGACAGATTTGTTGTCTTTTACCACTGAAATTAAATCCCGAACCAAAATGAAGATGAAGACAAATAAAATTTCGATCCAATCTATTACCACAACTGCTAAGTTGTGTACAGGCAAATAAGATTCTGACAATGCACACTCTTGTGTAATTTTTGGGGTGCCTATTTATATGCAAATTGAATAATAAAACAAAGCTTTCATGTAATTTTCATGTATTATGAAAATGTTTTAAGACGTTGAGATTAGATCTCTGATGTAAATATGCAAAATGTAATAAATATATTCGCGCACACATACAAACACACACAAAATATTGTGGATGCTCTTCTCATATATATGTAAGACATAAACCTCTTCAAATCAAAGAATGCCTTCAGTATCAAGGCAATTTCTTGGTCAAGTTGCTCATAAATTCAATTCAATTCAATTCAAAAGTACTTTATTTGCACCCATGAAGAAATTCATTTTCTGACGTGTTATAAAGTTATCACAAACACATATAAAAGGAAGCGAAAAGACAAATAGTATAATTAATATTGGGTAAAAATGTCCTTAGAAATAAGTTGTTAGCATTGTGGAAACATGTATACCTCAAACTTAAAATAAATTTTTCTTTTTTCAAAACTTTCTACTAAAGGTAAAAAAGAATTTAAATGATCTCTGTTTAGGTACTTATGGAGATGTATCTTTCATGTCTTTTTGATCCAGATTTTAATTTAATATAAATATGAATAAAAAGAAAAGAAAAAAGGAGGGCACTTACAAGTATTGGAATCAAGATCTGAAAGATTTGAGGGTAGGGATGAGAGGGGATTAAGGGTTAGCATGCGGTCAATAAGAGACTCTACATCCGGGCCACAGTCTTCCTGGCTCTTGTCATCATCATCTTCCTCTGGTGTGAGTAGTAGATCTTGATAGTCTCCTGGACTTAAACGGTCAATTGTTCTGGGAGGCTGAATATGAAAGTAATAATAAAGAACATTTTTAGAGCACCCAATCTTTGTAAAGAACAAGCTCTGGCACTTTACAATATTAAAAATAGACAGAACATGCTTAGGAAAGGATGCAGAATATATTTTTAGCCTTCTCAGTGGAAAGCCAACTGACAGACCTTGAATTCTAGTCTTCATGAACCAAAGAAGAGAAGAAATGTATACAAAGCATCCAACAAAAATCTAAAGTGAAGAATGGATTTCTGAAATCGCGATTTTTCACTTGTTCTGACATTGAGTCCAAAGGACCAGAATGACTAATGTTTTGAACCCTGTCAACTAATTTGAGGCGAATAAAATAAGGTGAGAGGTACTGACTTCTCTTGAAGATGCTTATATCTATAAGAAAATTTTGATCTGGATGAAGATTCTGTGCAAGTATATTTGTGAGATTTTTCAGTTTGGACATTTCTTAATGATACAGAGATTTACCTTCAAGTAAATTACATTTGGGTAACCTTAAATTCTTATTTGACCTCCTCAACAGAAATGTTTTGTTTTACGGTGAAGTTGAGTTACATAGAGATATTAATTTTGCTTGAAATACATCAAAGTCCAAACAGAACTACTCCTCCTTATACAAGGAATAATATAGGCAATACAAGTTTCCTCTCCAGGCTATGGAAAGTTAATGACAATACTTAATCATGTCTCACCTGGGAGCATCCAAATACATATAAATACATATACTCATACTGTTTTTTTGCTGAGATGAAATAAGTTTCTGATATCAATTGTTGACATTTTAAAGTGACATCAAGCAAACACAATAATCATTCTGATCCTGATGGTCAGCAAATATGTTTCAACACTATCGTTATCACCATCTTTGTCGACGTCATCATCATCATCATTATCATCATCACAATCATTGTCACCATCAACATCATCATCACTGTCATTGTTGCCATCGTCAACATCGTCATCATCACAGTTATGACCATGAGCATCTGGGCATCATCATTTCTATCATCCTCATTTTAGCTATACCGTGAACGATAATGTCAAGTCTGCCACTGTCATCATAACATCATCATCATCATTACTATCATCTTCATGATGCAATTCAATCACCTTAGCTGAATAAGACATGATAAACGTTCTGAAATTGCGCTTAAATGCGTCCATGTGTGTAGGTATATATGAGTGTGTGAGGATGTATGTTAGTAGATGCGCAAGTGCATACTTATGTATTTGTGTGCATGTATGTGTGTGTTTGTATCTAAGTGCCTTTGTACTTCAAACATTGGTAAGCAAGTATGAGTATGTGTGCATGTTCGTCTATGTATCAAAGCTTGTTAAACCTAACACTTTATGGACAAGACAATAAAGATCATTATCATTATTATTATGTGTGTGTCTGGATAACATTAAGTACAAAATTTATGTATGTCTTTGTATTCTAAAGGTCTAATACATTTCAGGATCCCAATAGCAAGTCAACTGTTCAATAGGCTCTGAATGGAAAATGAAAATTTTTCTAATTGATGCTGCTTGGCACCCAACATGACCCTATCAATTTCAACTTCGTATAATCTAGCACATATTATTAAGAAAAAGATATAGGAGCAACAAAAACTATAGACGAAAGTATAAATAATAAATGAGACCGAAGACATTTAAATCATTTCGGGTTCTACTCCCTCACTTTATGCTCCATGCTGCTGAACAGCTAATGATTTGGAATTTGACCCATGGGTCATTCTAAAAATAAAAAAAAGTGAAACAGTGTACATATGTATTCATCTCCAAAATTCTTCAAGTCCAGATCATGACAGACTATAATTTGTCCCAAACAGTCATGACAAAAAAATTCAAGTGGAAAATACCTTGAATGCCACACCTTCATTTTTACAATTACAATTTAATTTCTCTTAAATTCAGAATTATAAAAAAACAAAAACAAAACCCAAGTGTACTACTAGAGAAAGCACTTACCTTGGGCGGGGGCACTGGAGGAGACTGTATTTGTAGTGTTGGTCTGTAATGGGATTTTAAAAAAATATTTATGAATGATCTGCTTGGATAAGTCTTAAACTAGGACTTTGATGTCCTGCAGGAAAGATATCTTCGACCTTCATGTCCTACAGGAATAAATCTTGGTGAAGTGAAATATGTAATTTGGAAATCTCTGTAGGATTTATTTCCTTCCATTATCTAAATTACCATGCCCTTGCCCATTGCCCCCATTATCCATCACTTGAAACAGAAAAACAAAAAGTTAAAACAAAACGAAACAAAATTTTCAAGGCAAATTGTAGACGATAGATACTTCACCGGCATATTTGTAGACAGTAATAAAAAATTCTTTCCAAAGACTTAACTGTAACAATTTTTATACATTTTATATCACGTGTTATATCATGTGTTATATATAAATTGTCTGATATTACATTTCTGCTTTTTTTTCCACCCCAGAAATTACATAAAAAGTAAAGAAAAACAGTTACAGAACAAGGGGAAAAAAGCAACACAAAAAAACCAACAAACTAATCCTTCTTAATTTTATGAGGATAAATTCCAGAAAATATTAAAGAGAGATAATAAAACAAAAATTTTTGCTAATAAGCTCTGTGACAATATCGTTTGCACACATTCATTCTTATAGTAAAAATGAGCATGTAAGGCGAGATTTCTGACAGTCCGGATCTTACACATACAACCTCTGAAGGTAAAGTGAAAGGACTGATTTCCCCCACTCTCTCCCTAAAACGACCTAAAGTTTAGGTTGAAGCAAGAAGGAAAATAATTAACATTGAGCTACGTATCATCAATTTCAAGTGATACAGATATATATAAAGCTACAAAGTCTGTCCTTAGTCTACATCTCTGAAGACCTCATTCATGAGAATAAAATCAGATTTCAAGTGAGGAAATCTTTTTCGTTTAAAATTGTGATAATTTATTTAGAAATGAAAACATAATTATGATTTCCTGAGATAATTATCAAATCCCATTAAACAAATATTTTTTAAAAAAACACTCCATCCTGTCATTTTTTCAAATTCTTCACAAGAATTGTCAAACATGATTTGTTAGACTTTTAATAAGTAATGAAGAACAGTCAAAGGCAATGGACTATTTTGCTTTATATTGCCATGTTTCTTGCATTAATCCTACAAGGTTTATCTAAAAGGCTGCAAACATCATATTTTGAGTTAAAATAAGTCAATACTACCAAGCTAGACTTCTATAAGGAATGTATGTTTTTGGTTAAAGACTATATAAATATATAAAATTCAAAAACAACAACTTCATGTTTTGATAGAGGATTTTAAACAACAGACGATACAATACAATGCATATTTGAGTGAACTGTAATTAATGACTGAATAGAAAAAATAGGGTATGGATTGTATGGAGAGGGAGGGAGATTAAATAATGGTGATAAATAAGAAATGAGAAGATCGATAAGACTGCCTGTGACTGGACAATGGCTGCTTTAAAACAGTAAATTAGATGAAAGAGCAGAAAAAGAGTTGAACCACTTTTAATCATTATGGCAAAAACAGTCTCTTAGTGAGCTGTACACCTATATATCGGGTGGGCAAAAAAAAGTTCCTGAACTTTAACTCTCATTAACAGGGAATCGGCTAGATAAATTGTAATGAAATTTTCACCATATTATATACATCAATTAAATCAAAGAAGGCCCGGAAAGTTTCATGGATTCAAACAAATTAGTTTGTAAGTTATAAGGAAAAATGTAGCAGTGGTCAAAATCACCAATATCAAAACCTGTCTGCAAAATCGTCAATTTAAGTTTACAGTTTCAATTGATCAGTTAAGCCCATGCGCTGCGCGATAACATACCTGAATGTCTAAGTCTCCTTTTCTGATCTGGATCTAGATTTACAAATCTATTTTCAATGCAAATGTAATTTTTTCATTACATTCAGAAATTTTTGCTTTGAGTTGATCTGTGGTAAACAGCTCTACTCTGTCTTTCTTTTCTTCGAATAGAGATTTGATAATTTATTCTTTCTCTCCAAAGATAAAAACCCATATTGAATAATCCTGATTGAGATTTAGGTCTAGATTTACACGGGCTCTAGAATCATAGATGAACTTCATCAAACAATAGGAGTCTTTGTATTGTCAATTTTTTTGCCTTTTTTGTTTGTTATCGTTAAGGTAAGATCACTACAGTACAATGTTTTTAAACAATAATTCAAAATTTCGAGACAATAACAATAAGCTTTTGAAAATGTTTAAACAATCATAGCACAAGACCTGTCTGCTGATACGAAGCATGCGCAGTTGTGACGTAGTCTTGACAAAACTCACTCTCGAAAATAATCGTAAACAAGACCTGAGTAAAAGTGTGGTATCTGCAAAATGGAGGACATTGTCTTTATACTATTACTTTAAAGGTTTTCTATTGACCATAATGAAATTTCACATACTTACACAAAATTATGTGTATTTGACTGTATCTAATTTTTAGAGCGATTAATAACAAGAATTTTATAAAGCTTCAAAGTTCAGGAAGTTTTTTTTTTGCCCACCAGATATAGATATAGATAT
>JAOYNN010169244.1:0-11049 GCA_025770095.1 Goniobranchus kuniei
AAAACATAAACAAAACAAAACAAAAATACAAACCCTAAACCAAAATCAAAAAATGCCTCTGTATGCAGACATAAATCTACATATGCAAGAACTAAAAGCTTTTTATATCCCTAACCAAGTACATGCAATTTCAGGTTAAAAGTATTTTATAATATTAGAAGCTTTACTTGATATAATATAAAAAGAACAAAACTAAACCTGAGATTACAAAATTTGAAGCCTACTTTTATGTACATTTTTTGAATAGCCTAGAGCCATTCGCTCTTTAGATCTATCTTTTTAGTGAAAACAAATGAATTCAGAGGAAACATCTGTCTCAAATCTAATTCCTTGTGCATATTTCTTCAAGTTTTCTAAATGGGGATGGGAAAAGAAAAAAATCATAAATAAATTCCAACAGAGACAAATAAGAAACAATTCTTATATTGCTTTCTTTTTCAAACTTAAGAATTTCTTTTCCCCACTTTCAGACCCGAAAGAATTCTACTGTACAGTACTGACAAGCTTTGCTATAAATTATCATCTTTTTGTTCTAGGTGAATTTTTTTCTTGTAAATATGTAACCTTAAAACCATAAAGAAAAATTATGAGGCAAGAACTACATGAAAAGCATGCACACATAATGTATAGAAATGCCAGCTATATCTGACCAGAAACACAAATATCTTGAAAAACCTCACAAGCATTTCTCTTTCTTCCAACATGCTTTATAATGGTAAGTAATCAAGCTTTTATAACGCATTATCTGTACTGTCTTTATAAATGCTGTACGTATGTATGAACATATCATTATTAAATACAAATTGAGTACTAATAAAGCTATCTTGAAATAAGTCATATTGCATCACTAGTTTATATCATCATTTCTGTATTATGAATTATGCACTTGCATCACATAATTTAAATCCAGGGCATGCTTTTCAAAGAAATACCAAAGCAGCTTCGGATTAAGAGCCTCAAACAATACTGAGGAAAACACTCTTAATAAAATATTTATGAGTGTATAAAGAATTGTTTGTAATAATTAATTTTTGCTTTTTTAACATTGTGTTAAGCCACATCTAAGATAGTTGTAAGGTATGGATATATGCAAAGATTTATATACTATACAAATATATAATATATATGTTACTAATCATATGAAAAGAAAGGGTAGCTAAAATAATGGTGTATTACCTGAATTGCCAGGCGTTTGTGTAGGTGTTTTTAGCATTAAGGGGTTCACCTGATGCGAATATTGACCTTGCCCATGGAAGGGTACTGGCAATTCATTGGGGCGATCTGGATTTCCCAGTAAGAGGACACATAACTTTTGGTCAGAACAAAGATTTGTGCATTTTGCTAAGATTTTATAGACTAACCTAAGCAAATTCCTCAGTTATTTCATTAAGCCTTGTCAAATTTAACTTGACATAATATGTCAATGGCTACAGATTACTTAAAGTAATCTAAGTAATTTCCTCACTTATTTCATTAAGCCTTGTCAAACTTGACCACAGCATAATACGTCAATGGTACAACTGATTTCAATTAAAAAGTTTGGATATTTTGCCGAGGCGTAATATATGTGTAGATGAGTTTTTAGTTATATCAACTGACATTTAAAAACAAATGACATAATCAAATGAAAGATAACAAGCAATAAACACAAGATATTAAAATGCTGGAACATAACAACACAAAAAAATTACGACCCCCCCAAAAAAAATTTTTAAAAACAAAACAAAACAAAGCTTAAAGGATCACAAATTTGTTTCAACTTAAGCCAGATATAAAAGCAGTGGGGAATAAAAGATAAAAGTAGTAATCTTTTCTGAGAAAAAAAACAACAAACCAAAAAAACAACCTTACATGTCCCAAGTTTCTCATTCCTTAAGCTTTGAACTACAAATCATAGAACTTCCATTTCATTTCCAATGCATCCCTCTAAATCCAAATATAAGCCAAGACTTCATGCTCCTAATAAATACAGATGAAAACGAGTCTCATAAAGTAAAGAGATACACAAAAACAAAACCCATCTCCTTCATAAGAAAAACAAGGCAAACTCATGCAATTATTTTCAGGACATAAAAACAGATTTCATGCTGCAAGCTGTTAGAGAGATGTCAAAATCTCTTTCACAAATCTTCGATGAATGTACTTTACCACTGAAAAGAAACGATTTGTGACAGCCTCACTTACTCTGTGACGCATCCTGACTAAACATCATGCTTGGGGGTGGTGGACCCACTTGCCCATTAGGATTGGCAGGCCGGATTTGTTGTGCGTTTGGCGGGGGCAAACCTGGTCGGAGCTGAAAGGAAGATGAAGAAGGAGGCACCTGAGGTTGCAAAGACTGGCTTACAGGGGGCGGTGGCCCAAAACGAGGTTGGAAATTGGGATTGACAGGAGGTCTCTTGTTTCCACCGGTTGTGCTTAGAGCACTTACAGGTCCATTGCCGTGAGAAGATAATGGCGGCCTCACCTGATTTGGTGCTGATTGTGGTGGTAGTGGTGGTGACTGCCCACCTTGAAAAGGGGAAAAGTATGATGTTGGTGGGGCAAACATACCGCCCGTGGATGGTGGCTGAGGCTGTTGTGAGGGAGCACTAAAACCATTTATGTCTGTGCGTGATGGTGTTACTTGATTTGGAAACTGCCCTTGGGGAACAAAGCTGGGCTGGGTGGCAGGGCCATTGATTGGCAGTTGCCCAGGTTGAGGGGGAGGAAACATCCCCTGTGGTTTACTTGGACCTGAAATTTAAAAAAAAAAATTGTTTTATCAGGGTTGGTTTTGGTTTGATTTTTCTTTTTTTAGGGGGGGGGGGATGGTGGGGGTTCTTAGTGGAGAAAAGAGTTATATATAATTGAACTTGTCTTTGAATTTGTATATGTATGTGTGAGTGAAGTGTTAAGGAGTCGACCAGGACTGAGAGAGCTTTGATTTATGTCAATACCAAGTCAATCGTAAACTCTAAATCAGAACTTTCAGAAGCTATCTTTAAAAAAACCTGAGTTTACATTCCCAATCAATGAACAATTTAGACTGTCACATCCTTTTTCACAACTGCATGCATTAATAATAATAAGTTTATTTATAAAGCGCTTTACACCGAACTCTCAAAGCGCCGTACAGAGACACAGATCCCCATGCAGATAGCATAAACACATACACAACAACAGACATACCAAAAGCAAAAGTGATATGTATAGACAAAGATTCGCATATTACTCAAGTTGACAAAGACAGGTATACATGAACAAGTACCCAGTAATACTGACACGCAAAAAAGCACTTGTGGACATCCAATGCTAATACACAAACCAGTATACACACTTATGATTAACATGAAGGCCTACAACATGACAACGGAGGTTACAGAATGGCACAATAACCCTTGACACACTGACAACCACAGGCGACTATACAGAGCGTCTCGAATAATTTACACACCGACGCAAGCAAGGGAGGATAAAACCAGGTGTAGACAGAAAGACAACAACAATGCTAAAAATCCAGGCTAACAACTAGAATGCTATTGCATAATTAAATTTTAGCTAAAAGCAGTTATGACAGATATTGAATGAATAGGTGAGTTTTAAGCTGTGTCTTGAAATTGTGAATGGTTGAGAAATATTTAATTGAAAGAGGCAGAGAATTCCAAACTGTAGGGGCTGGTTTTCTGAACCATCTATCACCATAACTCTTCAACTTTGTCCTTGGAACGTGGAGCAAATTCTTGTCAATGGATCTTAAATGACAGATGTGACTATTTGCCTGAGTTGAAATCAGTTCTTTAACATAGGACGGAGAATAGGAGTTCAGAGAATTGTACATAAGAATTGAAATCTATCCGAGCTCTGACTGGGAGCCATGGAGAGCACGGAGCATATCGGAGGAGGCTGTTCTATCTGAATTGGGAAGTCCCAAAACCAGTCTTGCTGCCCGACTCTGGACTCTTTGCAGTTTATTGATGGTGCAGTCAGGCAGGCCGAAAAGCACAGAGTTACAGTAATCCAAGCGAGACAAAATGAGTGTGCACACGAGAGGGCATAGCATGTCTTGGCCAATGAATCGTTTGATCCTGGACAGTCTGTGGAGGTCAAAATTGATGGCTCTGATAAGTCCATTTACTTGGTCTTTCGTGGAGAGTGAACTGTCAAGAACAACACTGAGGTTTTTTGCCTTGGCAGAAGTGGTTATTGTATCATTACCTATCTTCATGGAGGGCATACATAGGCTTTGGATTTTCTGCTTTGTTCCGCAAAAGATTACCTCTGTCTGTAGTTGAGCTGTAGTTTGTGGCACGTCATCCATTCTTTAATTGATGTGCAACATCTCTTGATAACTTGAAGAGTAGAGGAGATATTTGACGGGATGGATGCCTTGAGCAGCTGGGTGTCATCGGCTTAGATAGGGTATTGCACACTGTGTTCCTTGATGACAAGGCCAAGCGGCATGGTATAGAGGGTGTACAACACTGGACCGAGCACTGAGCCTTCGGGAACCCACAACTTGAATGGTAAACTCAAAGATGTTTCTCCGCAGATAGAGACAACTTGCGATCTATCGGATAAATACGATTTAAACCATTCCAGAGCAACTCCCCTCTTGCCAAGGTGATCAGACAGGGTGTTACATAGTATGTCATGGTCAATCATATGAAACGCAGAGGACAAGTCAATTAACGACAAGACGGATACTTTTCCAGCATCACACGATGTTAGAATGTCGTTAGTGATTTTCAATAAAGCAGTCTCTGTACTGTGCCATCTTCTGTACGCGGACTGAAACTTTTCTACAAGGTAGTTACAAGATGCTCTTGTGATTGCTTTAAGTCAATCTTCTCAAGGACTTTTGCCAAGAAAGGAAGGTTCAAAACGGGGCGATAATTTTTTTTTACTTTCAGGATCCAGATTGGGCTTTTTCAAAAGAGGGGTGATAATTGCTTTTTCATAACAGGGAGGGACTACGCCAGAACTTAGAGAATTGTTAATAATCCTTATTATGCAAACAAGAGTTGATTCTAAACAGTTCAACAGTGTCTTGGTAGGGATTGGGTCAAGAGAACAGGACTTCGGAGAACATGATGTAAGCATTTTGTTTTAGATCCTTTTTCACTACTGCATGCATTAAAAGGCTCCACCAGTGAATATCTATTCTGAATCCATAACAGTAACACATATCAGGTGGCCTAAAAAAATGTCTCCCAACTTTAAAAGATAAGAACGTTATCATTTTAAAATTGACTGTTTTAAAAATTGGCAGTCGCATAGAACAAATAATTTTGTATTCACATGCAAAATTTTAAAATGATCTGTGCAATACAATGGATACAACATGGATTTATTCAAGCCTAACATTGTTGACACAATATCAGACCATATTCACTCTCTAGTCTTTGAATATCATTTTGAGAATCAAACCAGGGGATTTTAAAGGAATGTGTATAATATAAAATAACAAAACCTTCATTTTAAAGTAAGTTACAAAAAAAGTGTCTGAAATACTTTTTAAGGCCAAAAACTTCCAAAGGCTCCACTTAGCGAGTGCTGGACAATAGAGGCCACAAAATATTTGAAGGCCATTGAAGGTAGAGTATAAAGCACTTCTTCATTCGTTACCCCAGTGGACAGTATTGAACATCAGAGTAATGTGGTCGGCATCGAACTTTGTAATTGTGGAATTGGTGGTTTGATTGACCAAAATGTCAAAAATTGTATTTTTTCCTCAAAATTTATAGACCTCTACGTAACAGTTGTGCACAACAAAAAGTTGCGCAAAAGGAGTTATAGGCTAAAATAAAAGAATGTCAAACGAGATATAAAAACACGATTGAAGAGAAATTCAGGTTAAATGATATGAAAAGTGTCTGGAATGGTATGAAAACAATTGTCGGCTACAGTGATAACAAAACAGATATTTTTTTGGAAAGAGGTAATGAGGAAGACTACGTTTGTAAACTTAATTCATTCTTCGCTATGTTTGACTGTTTTGATTTCTCTGAGCACATTGAAAGCATACGAAGACAATATCGGAATAATGAAGACCCTTCATCTCGTATCAGTGAAGATTAAGTAAACAAGCTCTTCTTTCTTTGAAAATAGATAAAGCTTGTGGACCAGACAACATTAATACCCGTGTCCTTAGAACATGCTCTAACAAACTTGCCAGTGTTTACTCAAATGTCTTGAATCTGTCACTCAATTTGAGGACTATACCCAAGGCCTGGAAAACGTCAAAAATAACACCTATGCCAAAATCTAAAACAGTGCAACAAATGAACGATCTAAGACCAGTTGCATTGACATCTGTTTTGATGAAATGTTTTGAACGTTTTGTAGTAACGTCTCTTTTGCCAGTGTGTGAACCTTTTCTTGACCCCTATCAGTTTGCGTACAAAGCTAATAGGGAAGTTGAAGATGCTATTCTGCTCTTCACAGATAACATTTACCAACACCTTGATGTGCTCAAAAGCTACATAAGAATCCTTCTCTAGTGTGTTCAACATAATTCTACCACATATTTTGATTCCAAAACTTATAGCTTTGAGGATCTTAGAATTTCTGACTCAAAGACCCCAGTTTGTTTCATTGAAATCTAACAATAGGACGTTTCAGTCCTCAGTCCTTATAACCAACACTGGTGCACCGCAGGGCATAGTGTTAGCTCCTGTCCTGTTTTCTGTATACACAAATGAGTGCAAAAATGCATTTAATAACATCCCAATTACCAAATACGCCGATGACATTTTTTCTTTTCAAGCTCTCATTCGATCTGAACTTGATCTTCAGAACTACAAACAAAAATAAACAGGTTCTCAAAATGATGTGAAGGTAATTATCTAAATGTTAATGTAATAAAGACGAAAGAAATCATATTCGACTTCAGAATTTAAGACAACGAACAGTCTGATATGCAGATAAACAATGAAAAAATTGAGAGGGTTGAGTCCTATAAATACCTTGGAATTATCTTTGATGAGAATGTAGAATGGCATGACCAATCAACTAAGACCTTAAAAAAGCTTAAACAACGAATGTATTTTATGAGGAAGTTGTATTCCTTGCGACTTGATACCACCTTGCTGACTTTATTCTAGCAAACATGTGTTAAAAGTATGTTAATCTACTGACTGACGGCCTTGGGTTGGAACAACAGAGAGATCGAGAAAAGTAAAATAAAAGGTGTCTGAGGAATGCTAAAAGAATGTTGAACAATAAACGGCTTAAACGTTTTGACGATCTATACAACTTGTTTTGTAATGCAGGCGTCGTAGAGAACACACAAACACGCCAAACTTCGCACGATGCTTTTACTGATTGTCAATAGAACAAAAAGAGCTCAGAATAAGAACTCACTACAGAAAAGAGAAGAGGAAAATCCCATGTTAAAACAACGACGGAATAAAATTCTGAGTAAATAAGAGCAAGAGCTATCGAGTTAAGAAATAGATGCACAAGTAGAAAACATCAAGAATTAAAATAACGACCAGGCATGTTCAAAGCCGTTTAAATCCTAAATAAAAGATCATTTGCAACCCCAAAATAGAAGACAGCAACGGAAAAGAAGTGTTCAATCCAGATGAAATGCTTGCGGTCGTTATCAACCACTTCAAATAGAGTTTGTGGACTACAATATACCACAGATGACAGACAACCTGTGAAGATACACCCCACACTATATCTAAACTCATTACATCACCAGAGGTAAGGAACGGATTTAACAGCTGAAGCAACAACGCAGCACCAGGGAAAGACCAGATATGTGGAGATCTTCTGAAACACGGACCACCATCTGTAGACGAACATGTAGCCGACATCTGCAATAGCAATTTCATACACCACCAACCGCTCAAATTTATGCGGGAGTGCTAATACCAATAAAAACAAAACAAAACAAAACAGAACAAAAGAACCCCAGGTAAACAGAAAGGTCCTTCTCAGAACCTCAGACCAATCACATTACTGAACACTATCATGAAACCTTATCAATTATAACTGTAAGTAGAATAAGACCATAATTTATTGAACGCTACCTATTACCCTGTCAAAGTGGCTTTCTGGCTGGAAGAAGCGCGACAGACGTCGTATGGACACACCGCTGGTTGGCTGCAAAAACCCTGTCTGAGAAAGTAAGCATAATACCTGTCATTGGAATAGATATTTAATTATGTCAGCGGCATTTGACATCATTGACCGCAACGCACTACTGAACAACATGGATACTATGGTCATGTAGGACGAAATGAGATTATTACGCCCTTGTTAAAATAAGGCCATGTCTTGTCTCGTAATCAGAGGGGCATGCTTATCCATAAATGTTATTGGACAATTATTAAAATCCTAATTTGAAATGTATCCACAATTTTTCCGAAATTGCTATTTTACATCGATCTTAAATATTGAATATCTAAATGATTTATTGTCCGGGATGTTACAATTTTCATCTTAATTTTTGGTCAAGACATTGAGATCTTAGCTACGACTAAATAATGGTCCGAAAATTTTTTATCCAAAACTCCTATTGAATGAGTAAACGAATTTGCCGAAGTTGACACAATCCAGTCAGAAATATTACCAGACGTTTACGTGGGTAGCCTGTAAAAGTTGGGAAAGATTTTGTTTATCTCAGAGTGTTTTCATCTGCCAGGTATCTCATGATGAAGGACAATTGAAATGAACATTGAAGCCCCCAAGAAAATAGGTACACCCCTAGCTGTTCATAAAGAACGACAAAAGTTCTTGAAATTAATTTGGAAACCGGGAAAAGTCTATTTGTTGTTTCCGGACGTTCGAGGCTGATTCACGCATGCAAAATGTGAACAGTCGTTATTCTGGTCTAAACTTACGTAGGCAATTTCAATAAACGTTTCATGTAGTACAAGTATTTGTAAAGAATTTGGCCTTGATTGCGAAATGCTAATCTGGCATATTTTGAATAATTAATTGTGTTGCATTGTGGTCTGGCTTGAAACAGTTGAGAATCTAGAGAAAGATGGCAAGAGAAGCCTATTTTGATTAAAGAATAGAACTGTAGTACTAACTCGTTCGGTTCTTGATTTCTTTTGAGAATATGTGAATATGAAGTCTGAGAGACATATCGAAACATTCTACAGTATTGATATGGTGTTGTGGACTGTTATGAATGGCTCCAATACCTCCTCCAATATGTCCTCGGCGACGCCTCTCTCTACTGTCTCCTACAGTACGTTCTCGGCGACGTCTCTCTCTACCGTCTCATCTAATACATCATCGGCGACTTCTCTCTCTACCGTCACCTCCAATACGTCCACGGCGACGTCTGTCTCTACCGTCTCCTCCAATACGTCCTCGGCGACGTCTCTCTCTACCGTCTCATCCAGTACATCCTCGGCGACTTCTCTCTTTACTGTTTCCTCCAATACGTCCTCGGCGACGTCTCTCTCTACCGTCTCTTCCAATACGTCCTCAGCGACGTCTCTCTCTATCGTCTCATCCAATACGTCCTCGGCGAAGTCTCTCTCTACTGTCTCTTCCAATACGTTCTCGGCGACGTCTCTCTAGCTAGAGGACAATGTTCAGGAAGTGAAGAACCAAAGGTATGACATCATGGTGATATGGGCGGTATAGTTGGGAATCCTAAATAACTCTCTGTAGTCAATTGTCCTCATATCTCATACCATCATGTCTCCATATTCAAACTCTTCCATCAGCAGATAAAACTTCCAATCTACTTTCGTCTGAAAACAGAACAGTTCTCCAACGCTGGGCATACCAACGAACTTTTGCTCGCAGCCATTCCAGTCATGGACGTCAAGGAGGTTTGATAAATTTTGATTGATTTTTAATGTGAAAAGGTAAGTGGGCTGACTTGGAGGTTTTGATTTTGGGGGTATCGAGATAAAGGAGTCATCGCTTAACACCCATCACTGGTATCATTGCAAGCAACGTATGCATCGAAAGAAAATTCAAACCGCTGTTCTCCTTTTTATTTCGTTGCTATATCGTAATTATTTAAATTTATGCATTTTTTTTGCTTTTGTTGCAATACTTTTGTCTGTCAGTATGAATTCCCCAAATTTTGGCGGGCCGTCCTCCATTGGGTGTGTCTTAATCTTGTGAAAATTTCAAGACTGTGGTTCTATTCCTTGACAATCAGGTAAAAATCATGTTGACATGTATGAATATAAATACACGTATATTTTGATTTTCCCAGAGCTATTTATAAAAAATGTCTTTTCTTGTTGGAGAAGAAAATAATTTCTTCCTGAAATATTCTCCAATCTTGTCTCCAAATTTTCAAATTAGCCAAACCGAACTTTTGAACTAAATGTAGTAGCCTAATTGTTTCTATTTATTTCTTTGATAGTGCTTACAGAGCTACTGACAGATCAATAGATTTTAAGGCCAAGGCTTTTCCTAAGATCGCCCCCTAGTCTTCAATATTTTACTCTCATTTTATATTGTGCACAATTTTGTTATTCCTTCAACATAATATTTGATGAATTTTTGATTCCTAAGAAGGGAATGGAAGCGTATTCAAGCATCGGATGAATGATTATATTCTCAATAGAATTTGTTTTATGAAAAGATTGAAGCTCTTGGCTTCTACTTCGTATGCTCCTTTTCTTCCTCATTTGTTTAAAAATGACAGCAACATTGGCAGTATTTTAAATGATGTCAGAATCAACCGCGTTGGATTATTTCCAATATGGCAAATATGGATATACTTTATCCCTGGTTTTTTACTGCGATAACATGTTGTGTCAACTGTGTGGTTGACTTTACAGATTTCCACGTGACCCCTACTTACCGAGTTACTAGTCAACAGATCGAAACCAGGCGAGTGATTTCTCTTATTACAGGTGCAATTCAATGTTCGACATCCACAGAATGTCGTATTGCTTCATACATTATCAGTCAGAAGAAGTGTATCATGTCATCTTCCTGGCATATAGATCCAATGGCCTTTCAGATTGTTGAGGATTTTTGCGCTGTCCTCTTGAGAAAGTGGGAACCATCTACATATTATGGGATGGACGCATCGAAATGTTATATTGGGTGAACCCCCCCCCCCCCCCCACC
>JAOYNN010169355.1:0-11045 GCA_025770095.1 Goniobranchus kuniei
ATGCCTGCGCTTAAATTGCCAATACATCAGTAGACGATACCAAGGACCATTGTGCAGCCTGGGCTTTTGACCTACTTTTTCGCTCAGCAGGCCTGTGTTAATCTGGTGGCCTAGCCCCACTCACTCCACTGACTGTGTGACTGACTGCCTCACATTGGTCAGTCTGTACGTACACTTACACCAGACCAGACCTCCTGCCTACTGTTTACTGGGTGACCTTTTTATTTCCCCAATTTTTTCTGCTGATTCTTTCCTATTGTTCGCAATGGCCACCACTGACAGCAACCGTAAACAAAAATGCCTTTTAATTGAGAAGAAACATGACATTATTCAGGCTATCGAGAAAAAGGAAGCAGCTCTTGCTGAGATTTGCTGTCAGTTCGACATACCTATGGATCGATTCAAACCATCATCAGAGATGAAGAGAAGATATCAGCGGCCTGTTCTCAAGTAAAGTTTGACAATGGCCGAAAGAAACTGAGATTGCCGAGTGCGGAGGATGTAGACCATGAGATTGCCGTATGAGGGGAATATAAGTGAAAAATGGCTTTAAAAAAAAAGGTTTGTAAGTGTAAAATTGGTCTTTTATAAAAATTCATAGAGAAAAGACTAAAAGAGCTAATGTAAAAATTGTTTTTTTACAATACAGTATAATTTAAAAACTTTATATTTTCCTTAAATTTTTTTGATCTAGCTTTGAAAATGTTGTTTGGGTTATTTTTTTTAAAAACATCCCAAAACGCCAGTAGTGAATGGCTTAGAAGGTCAAAATGGCAGGTAGTGAGTGAGTTAAGGAGGAAAGACAACATTGATGATGTGCCCAGTGCAGAGACTTTGGTTGAAGTCGAAGTGGGCAGTGAAATCCCAATTTCAGCACCAATGACAAAAGTTGACATCGTCACAGTTGTTAAGGAAGAAAACAAGAAGAAACTGACTTAACAGTAGTATCACAGCCAGAGGAAGAAGATGAGAGCATGACAATCCTTTCTGTTACCAGCAGACAGTGTCTAGAGGCCACCCATACTGACATGTCTTACGTCTTACAACAGGCTGACAGTGACAGATGCGAACAACTTTCAAACATCAGAAATTTTGTGCAAGATTCCGCCATCAGCAAGCGTAAACAGAAAAAGATGGACGACTTTAAAAAATCTTTTTTCCAAACCAAAAACAGAGATCCTAAAATTATCTTTTCCCCCGCTTTCACTAAGAAAAACATAAAGAAATGAGGCCAGGGAAGGATAGTAGTTTTTGGAGTGGGGCATGTGCCTGTGCTTCTCACTCCTGCCTTAAAACAAAAAAACAAAAAACACCAAAAAAAAACAACAAAGGGCCTACTACTAATTGACTAAACCCCTGTTCAAACTATCTTTCTGTCAAGGGACAAAACCCATGATTTACAAAATCAAGAAGTTGTTGATCTGTCCTTATCTCCCTTGATATCTGATATAAAAGGGATGTTGTATTGGTCCCATCATCCCTGCTATATCAGGTTTGTACTGTATTAATATCATAAGCAATTTGGGGATGTATTCCAGCAACAAAATTAACTATGGTGAAAATCAACTTACCTGGCATCAAATGTAACAGATTTATCTGACACTCATTCCCAAAACAAAAGGTGACAAGTTCTCATCATTCACTGAATATTTGTTATATTATCCATTTCATACAAACTGACAGCTACATGATTTCTAGTACGGAACAAGTAGAAGCTGACTGTCTGGAATGCCATGCTCACTGCCCAATAATCCACATACCAACTTGGCCCAAAGGCCTGATGGAAAGGAGAATGGTGAGCGACATGGATCAAATTTGATAGTATTTGTGAGTTTTTAAATGACCGCTTAATCTTCTCTACCATTGCTACTCACTGTCGCATTCATCCTCTGGAAAGTAGCTGTGGCAGTAAATACTGGACTGGATTGGATTGGAATTTTCCAAGTTTGTGTGAATTAAGTAGGCTAACTTAATTCTATAGCTCTACACTAGGTTTAACTTGACTACCTCACTTGTAGAAAGACTTTATGGTACCAGCACACTATGGCTAACATTTTTTTTTTTTTTTAAATATAACAACCTAAAAACACACAAAAACTAGTTCCATTAATGTTCAGTAATTTCTGGCCAAGTCGTCTTTGGATTTTCCTTGTGTTTTAGGCATCTTTCTACCAGAGCCATCCTCCAAATCTTTAGCCCGGTAATAGTGAGGAGCCACTTCTAACAGCCATGAGTTTTCAATGTCAATCACCTGAGAAAACGAGGATTAGTAATTAGATGATCTGAATAAATGAACTTGGAGGGGAACATAAATCAAAACACTCAATTATCACATTCAATGTTTAAAAAACTTTTTTTTTTACTAACAAAGGGATCTTGTCCTTTCAAGTTTGCGTCTTTGAACGTTAAAACTGAGTGAACATTCAACTCACTCCTGACCCAAGCATTGCCAAACATTCTAAATATTAAAGCTTATGATTTTATCGGAAGTGTGGTTCTATGTCAAGGTCATCATGACCTACTTTCATCATAACATGTATCCCAAGGTCACAAGCTCCCATCGGATGATTGAAAACAAAAGAACTGAAAATATCTTGCAATCTCATGGCTATTCTCTTAGTTTGAATACATAAACTTCTGGGTCAATTTCCTTTTATGAAGTACAAAAAACTTTCCCCTAAAGTAGGTCGGGGTTAACGACCCACAAACAAAGAGTTTCCATTCCTCTCACCTCAAATTCAAGACCTGCGTGTTTCTCAAATTGCGATGCGCCATTACACATAATTAATGGCATTTGCTTCAAGGCGGTTAAGTTTAAGACGCTGTGAAGGATGGGAAATCTTTTATATCCATTCTCTATCATGACTTGATGAATCAGCTTGTGGGCAACTCACCTGCCTCATGAATTCCTTTGTTGTAAACACCAATTCAAAGTAAATAAGATAGCGCGGTCTCTCCTCAAACAACGAGCTGTTGGGATGGACCGTAACAGTTTGCTGTGACTTGACTGTTTTGTAGTGGCCTCCCTTGGAAAGCCTGGCGGTGTGATAGAAGTAGCCAGCTGTTATTGCCTGAAAAATAGTTTCAAACTGATCATTTGGTTTTCAATATCCTACATGGTTTCCATAAAAAAAAAGAATATTTGAAAGATTGATTAAAAAGAAGAGGATTAGACATATAAGCAGGAGCAAAATTATTTGATGTGGCATTGGTAGTTAATAAACATTAAAATATCAAACGTTCAAACAAATGGTCATATGATGAGAGACAAAAAAAGCTAAAACACAAGCTTCAGGTTCCTACATATAAATGTAAAGAAAAAATAGACATATATCGTCCCTGTAAGTCCCTAAACGCATAAGTCCAAAATTAGGTCAAACCGTTTTAGGGCTTTATGCGACTAGAATGGGTGTTCTCCACCTCCTCTATAAATATCAGACCCATGAAACCAATAAAAGTGACATTTTTTGTCACAGGACTTCACACTTTCTCATCTATTTTCAACTAGTTATTCAGGGTTTTTTTTTCTCCCCTGCAAAATTTGCTTTTCTGGACTTACGTGTTTAGAGATTCACAGGGACGATATACTACATGATACCTGAGTGTTTCTATTGTCACTCGGTCTATTTCTATCTATGTAAAACTATAATAATAATATAGACACTTATATAGTGCACAGTCCCCTCGAAACATAAGGCTCTTGGCGCTACCACACTACACAAATCATACATCTAATCACACAAGCAATAAAAAAAGAAATGTTTTTACAAATTTCTTAAAAACAGACAGTGTTTGGGATTCGCGAATGCTCTGTGGAATGATGTTACAGACAGATGGTCTATGGATGATATAGGTACAGGTATTGGAAAAGTTTATATAGAAGCAAGCACTAACCCATAATTTTGCGCAAAATTAAGCAAAGGGCCAAAATTTTTTTTAACTTTTAACATAAGACAATTCTGAATAGGAAAACAGCACCGAAGAACTGTTTAGAGGTAAAGGTAGAGAAAGTTTTATCCAATGTTTAGCTTTACAACACAAATGTTAAAATTCTATGTGATGGAAAGACAAATTGTAAGTATGGAATAGAAAGTATGGCTAAACTTTGGGGACAAACTTCATGCACAAGGAGATGCACAAGACAGGGACAAACTTCATGGACAGGGGGTGCATAAGACAGGGACAAACTTTATGGACAGGGGGTGCACAAGACAGGGACAAACTTCATGGACAGAGGATGCACAAGACAGGGACAAACTTCATAGACAGGGGATGCACAAGAAAGAAGAAGGAAACTACATGCAGAGGCTTTTGTCCTACAGTAAAATTGATGAGCTGGATAAGTAAGTAATAAAGTACGGCTATCTAAGCTTTTCAGACTTATTATTTTTAATGACTCCCTTAAGATACCCACACGGCTCTATTGGAAGATAACATTTCCCATAAGACACACAAGTCAACTTAACCCTCAAACCTCAGAGATGGTAAAAATATGGCTGACCCTTGCCTGCAGGGACAGCATTTTTATGGCCCGGCTTCCAGCTACAGACCTCAACATTGCTTGTGGGTACTGTGATTTTACGAACCGGTCAAGCTGACATGACAATGTGGATGGTGCAGTAATTTGTAATCTCTTTGATTTAGAGAATGTTACCTATCTCAGCTCATTATATGATGATATGGGGATACAACTTTTGAATGATTTTCATCCTCATAATCTAATATAGTTTAACTGAAAAAAAAAAACCCAACAAATTTTAACCAAAGGTCAAGCCTGCCGAGAGAAGTGGGTGTGAGAAGGCAAAGCACCAAAAACAGAGAAAGGAGCACATGAAATACTGGGAAAATCTTTTGGTACCTTACTAGCAACTAACAACTGATCACATTGTGCTTATAATGTTTATGTTTCACATTGTGCTTATAATGTTTATGTTTCACATTGTGCTTATAATGTGTATGTTTCACATTGTGCTTATAATGTTTATGTTTCACATTGTGCTTATAATGTTTATGTTTCGCATTGTGCTTATAATGTTTATGTTTCACATTGTGCTTATAATGTTTATGTTTCACATTGTGCTTATAATGTTTATGTTTATGAGCTCCCACCCGTTTCCCATAATCCCCACCATTATAACCCTTCCCTTGCTGCTATTGATCACAGACCACGTTGTGCCCGACACCTGACTTGGCACCTCCATGTAAAGAGCCTTTTCCCTATCCACTCTTATTATCGTACATTGTCTCCCACACAACTTCCTTTATTTAGCCCATGGCCATATTTTTCTCTCTTACTTATCTCAACCACCTACTCGACCATTCCATCTATTTCCTCTTTCCACACCTCTTATTGACCAACAGGCCCCTCTGGTGTCCCTCATTTCCCCAACACATGGTTTCAAAACCATGCAAACCAGGAGCTTTTCCTTTGTCTTCACATGTCTTTCCTATTTTTATGCACGTGTGAACACTCTTTCAGTGGGACACCAAAGTTTCCTTTCTTGATCGGTCTAGGGAGATAAAAGCTTCTTTTTTCCTTTCGTAATCTTCTCCTTGAGTGTCATTATTAGTATGTGGAAAAAGGGTGGAAGTTTGGAAAGAACGATATCAATCTAGTGATGATGCCGTCTGATTGGTTACTCAAATTTGAACCCAAAAATGAGGATGCATGCAGACGCCATTGATATAGACGATAACAGTTGATATATAATGTATCATTGTCACTGATGAAGGATGACCATGTGCTTGTGTATTATTTTTAGAACTGTAAGAAACGGATTGCAGATTTTATAGTCCAGTACGCTAAGCCTATGTAATAGAGCTTGCTGCTCGTTCGATTAGTGTGCTTACTCATGAACTCATAAATATTCTATTTCGATTAATTGAAAGGAGTTACAATTCATATGCACTTTCATACCTTCTCTCCCTCTCCCATCTATTTGGCCAACACTTACATGAGCTAAATCAACAACAGATAGGGCCTAATGAAGAATGCATTGTTTGTCTAACCAAAGTCTCCAACAACAAACAAAACCAGAAACAAAAACAGTACAATCAAAAATGAAATGACCAAAAAAAAAAACAACAACAAAGACCGGAATAACAGTACGTCTATAGGGGGTTGTAATGGGTGTGAATTAATCTATTACTATTGACAGTTTCATTGTATGTTGTTAACTGTCATCACACCTATGCCACAATGCCTGGATCTGGATACAGATTTGAAGGCAGTACTCTCGCAACACAGGTGCGACTGACCATTGACTGCCCCCCAGGCAAACTCGTACATGGCGAAAGCAGTCTCTCATCCAGGTAAAAGCAGCTTGGGGCGTGAAGGATGAAGATGGCTCTATTGGAAGAAAACCTCAGACATAATACACGTATATATCAACTTATTGCCAATCAAAATGATCATTCTCTTGACACACAAGAGACCTAATACTAATATGTGAGGCTCCTTGTTGGATGTTCATATGGTTAACTCACTGGAGACGTTTCCCATACCTGTGATGGGAAAAACAGTGAAAACCGTAGCAGGTGAGGAATATTTTTACGCTGTTTAATGATGGAAATAGTGATTCTTCCGATCTTGATTTGGATTTAGATAACAAAGATCCGCATTATGTGCCAAAATTTGGCAGTGACAATGATTCATCAGATGATAATATGATTTGCAAATTCTATTACAATTTTGAAAAAATTCAATTAAAAAAAACAAAAAACTGATATAATGAAAATTGGATTTTTGAAACGGAGATTGTAACCCTTACACTAATTAACCTGTAAATATGGTGTTAGTGGAGTTTTTTATTACTGTGTTATGAATTTTTGAATATCCCTACAAATCTGCAGTCCCCAAGAGTTGTGGGGTCAAAATAGGCCAGTCTCCAGTGCGTTAATCCCCAGACTTAGAAAGCCAAACTCATACGTTCTTTAAGTTATACCATTACATTGTATCTTAATTGTAGAGAGATATGTGCACAGAACAAGTTTCACTTTTTATTTCAATCGATGGAAAGTTTACCTTTCGTATTGCTACGGTGTCAACTGGATTGGAGGTCAACTCAATCTCAACTCTTTCAAGGAGGCCCTCCAACTGATCTTTTACATCTCGAGCTCTCTTCATGGAACGGTGTTGGATGTAGTTCTCATAGCACCACTGGGAGGAGTATTCTGTATCTTCCCACTGACGATATACATTGAGCAAAGTCAGGTGGTCACCTCCGGGAACAAAAAAGTTCTGCCGAGCCGTGTCAGCATGCACTATTTTGTCCTTGGGTCGATAGAAGATAGAGTTGTTAACGGACAGCATGGAAGCGATGGTGACAACTTCTTTGGAGCATTTGTATCTGTTAAAAAGATTGTAATGCAAAAGAAAAACATTGCTACAACACAGCACAAATATTTTGATTTTTAGCAAATATGTTGATTTTAAAAATATATTTTGATTTTCAACCTTATCTTCATCCAGTAAGAAATATTTTCATTGTGACGTATTTATCCAGTTATAAATTATCTCTGACTAAGTTTACTATTAATGGAAGCATCAGCCTTGGAATTGGGAAGTTGTGGGTTCAATCCCTGGTAGAGTCATATCTGAGACTTTAAAACGGGCAAATTAGTGACTGTTTTGCTTGACGCTCAGTGTTATGAGAACTGTTCTAAGACTAGTCGGCCCGATGTCAGTTATACTGTGACTGAGTGTATCATTTGACTTGTGCTATACCTCATGTCACATGTGTGCAGCACATAAACATATTAAAATAGCTCAATCTCTGAGATAACCTGCAACCTGAAAAGTGATGTTAAACACACAAGACACAAGGATACAAGCTAAATGAGATTCTTAGAGCTAACTTCTCATGTTAACCTTGGTTGGTTGCTTCTTCCATTTACAGTCATTCAAATTGTACCTCATGGACTTACAGGGAAACTTGAAATTATCTTTTATCTTGGAATTACACATGCACCTGTTTATCAGTTACACCTATTGAATCTTTTATTATAAATCCTAAACCATACACTTTTGCTTAAGTAAGGCACAGTAAGATTTTTTTAAAAAATCATAATGGAAAGGCTGGAAAAAACAGAAGAAAACGTACGAAGGACCTAAGCTGGATTTAGAACTCAACGAGGAACTAGAGACCATATCTTTAATCTTCTGCTCATAGAAAAATTTTGTGAAGCAAATGTAAAGCTGCAAATGTGCTTCATCAACTACCGCAAACCTTTTAACTGTGTGAACCATAAAAAAATGAATGACACTCTAAAGTTTTCAAGGTACACCATAAGATGGTTAATCTAATTCATAATCTCTATACAGATCAGAAAGCTGCGGTTCATTTGGGTATAACTTGACTGATTCTCTGACAGGAGAGAAGTCAGACAAGGCTCCATCTTGTACCTATACAGACAAAAATCATGCAAGAAGTAGAAGAGGATGGGAACAATATGGAATTTGATGAAATCAGAATTCATGGTCAGACAGTCAAAGACATGTGACACAAGATGACACAATTCTTTTCTTCAGAATAAGCAAAGAGACTTGATAATTTGATACAATCAGTTAAAGAACGCAGTAAAAACAATGGCCTGTTCCTAAATGCAAAGAAAACCAAAATTATGGATTTAAACAAAAATGACACCAAAACAATAATCAGTATTGAATGAGATGAGCTGAAAAATGTTGTGAACTATCAATATCTAGGTGCTAGAATAGATAAAGATTGAAAGTGTCATCTGAAATAGAAAGACAACTAGCGATAGCTATGAACATTTTGAAAACTCCAATTAAACATGTGGAAAAGTGAAAGCACAGAGTTGAAACTAAAGATAGTAAGGGTATGCATCTTTCCATCGGCAATATATGGCTGTGAATCTTAGATGTTCATAAAAACAGATGAGGATAAGATAAAAACTTTTGAAATGAAATGTTACCTCAAGATTTTGAGAGTATCCTGGACCATCAAAGAATCAAATGAGAATAGGTTACCAAGATTGAGGTTCAAAACATGTCAGCTACTGAACATCATGAAGAAACAAAAGCTGAAATTCTTTGGACATATGAGCGACATGACACTTTTATAAAAGCTCTTTCTGTTGAGGGAAAGGTGGAGGGAAGAAGAGGAAAGAGTTGCCCTAGAAAATGCTGGAGTCAAGATATTAGAGTGGTTGGCAAGTCCAATATCAAAAGTAGGACAACTGGCCAACAACAGACAGCTGTTCTGAAATGCCATACGAGAGGCTACGTCTGCAAAGGATATGCCAGGATAAGTGAGTGAGTGAGACACAGTGTATAAAAGTCACAAAAATACAATTCAAAACTTTAGACATTTATTATATGGCATCATCTTGGTCTCCATCGAAGGTGATGAAATCTTCATCTGTGGTGACAAACTGTGAAAGAGAATTAGCACCACATCTGTGATTGTGACAAGGACCTCAGCTTGGTTTTCCTGGTCATGTGCCATATTTGATCTACACATTACAGCTGCCTTGGAGTAAAATATTACACCTACCTACTGGAAAAGTTAACGCTTAAACTCACCACATACTTCAAATTCAATTCAATTCAAAAGTACTTCATTCATTCCTATGGAGAAATCCATTTGCAGACATGTTATAAAGTTGTCACAAACACATCAGGAACTAAAAAAACAAATATGATAATAAATACTGGGTCAAAATGTCCATAGAAATTAGATGCTAGCAGTATGGAAACATGTATACATCAAACTTAAAATGAATGTTTTAAAAAAAAGTCATACTCCAAGAGGTAAAAAAGAATTTACATGACGCTGTGATTGGTACTCATGAAGATATATCCTTCAAGTCTTTTTTTATCTAAATTTTGTAATGTGCTTGTTCATTGGGTATTTGGGTCTTTTTTTTATTGAACTGCATTTACTAAAAGTCTCTCTGACAAAAAGATCATCAATAAAACCAAAACTATCTACAAACCTAGTGACTGACTTGATCAGACTATTTACTTGCAGTTTGAATCAGTTAAATCAGAACACTGTGTTATCCACACCACGCAAATAGACAACCAAACATTCGGTTGTTGTCAAGGCAAAGCACTTGTTAAAACAATGGAAATCCTAAAATCCCACCACACTGCATGTATCACGCAAAATGAAGTGCTCATTGCAGTAAGGACAAAAATGTATTATTTCGTTTGTATATTTATCAGAGTGATATTTGCGATAATAATGGTTAAAAAATTTTCCTTTTGGCTCAAAAAGATTAAACAGAAGCCATCTTCTGTACTGCCTGCTCCAAAAATATCTAGCGCGTCAAATGTTGAACTGACACCAGCCAAACTGTCAGTGTTGACTGCCTACCCTCACAGACACCTTCCTTTCTATCAACTGATCGGCCACTTCAAGTAAATCAGGCGATCCTGACTGCAAGTGTGTAGCGTGCTTAACAATGAAATCCATGGCAGTGTATTACTGTTAGATCTCTTGAAGTGAACAGTTGGCACATGATACAAATCACATTTATGTGTAAGGCATTTCATTGTTTGAGCCACAAGGTGTTAGGCTGGATGGATAACACCACAATTGACAAATAAGCATGCCACTTTTATATGTAAGGCATTTCTTTGAGCTGCAAGGTGTGAAGCTGGGTAGCTAAGTTGCAGTCAATATGTGAACATATAACATTTCAGTGTAATAATAATAATAATAATAATAATAATAATAATAATAATAATAATAATATCAAAATACACTTATATAGCTCTTTCCATGCCAGAGCATCTCAAAGCGCTTTAAGGCGTTTCATTGTTTGAGCTGTAAGGTGTCAGGCTGGGCAGATAAAGTCACAGTTGATAAAGGAACATATCACTTTTATTTTTATATGTAAGGCACTTCATTGTTTAAAAAGTCACATTGATATAGTCTGAAATTTACAATAAGGTTTGTTATTCTAAAATTTCTTAATGAACATAATTCAGACCTGTAAACAGCCAATGACAAAATTGTCTGAACTCCATATTCCCGACACACATGGTAGATACGACCAAAACTGTACTCATGTAA
>JAOYNN010169466.1:0-11045 GCA_025770095.1 Goniobranchus kuniei
AGCACCACATTCCCACCGGAGAAAGGCACAAACGTCCAACAACGTTAACAAGCACCACATTCCCACCGGAGAAAGGCACAAACGTCCAACAACGTTAACAAGCACCACATTCCCACCGGAGAAAGGCTTTCCAGAGTGGATGTTTGGGACTTCTTTATGCCTACAAATTGCAATAAGAGGTTCATTTTCGTTGTTTCTTAAAACAAAATTTACCTTCGTATCTAATTTGTTCTTTTTTCATAGTAGCTTGTCCTTAAAATGTCTTCTATAAAACACATAAGCTGCCAATTTCGGACACTTTCCTGAGGGTTTCAGATTTACTTTCATACTAAGTTACAGAGCAGATGGTTGGAAAATTGAATTCCCACATACAAAATCCACACAAATCAATAAATGGCCTCACCAGAAATCAAGACCGAACATTTATGCATTCAGATCAATAAACAACTACAATGACAACAACAACGACAACAGATTACAAAATCAATAAAACACGAAAAATAAGATTGCAACAAAGCCATGCCATGATAATAAGCCCTTTTTCATCTTTATTTCATTTTTATATTTATAATCAATATCATTACTGTTGACCAGTCAAAGACATAATACACAGTCAGAATAGAAATCTTGGGTGAATCAAAGTTGTCTCTTGGTTCTGATTTCATATATTATTTTTATATCTAATTAGTCATATGATACTACTGTGTTGTAACACAAATCATGACAAGCTGGACTTACACCCGTGCAACATGCATTTACATTTATATAATTAACAACAACAACAACAATAACAACAACAACAAAAGCAACCAAAACATACATTACATGTTCATTAGTGGCTATTGTCAGCCACAAATCGTAAAAGGCTGTGGCTGTTGTATGGCGCTGTGCAGGTAGGTATAGATAAATAGCAACTGTCCTGCACCTATAAAAAGCTATAGTTCACTATCGCTCCAGTAAATATCTTCTTCTTCTTCTTCTTCTTCTTCTTCTTCTTTAGGTACCGTGTCTGAAACAGACATTGGCGATCATGTTCCTCCACTCATACCATACCTGTCTTCAGCTAACCTTATAAGGTCGTTCTTGCTACCATTCTGTATTGCCCAAGAATATCATGAAGCAAAACCAGTAAATATGCAAAAAGCTATTGTCTGGTGCCTAGTGCCTTAGTGAGATCTAGATTTAATCGAGTCTAGACCTGGACATCTAAACTGGTTTCACCAATGTTTGGAACACAAAACAAATTATACTCAACTTTCAGCCCAATTTTTGAAATGAAAAATGTTTTACAAATCTAATCTCCAAATGTTTTGTGTAAAAGTGTGTGAAACACTTAACCTAGCCTTATTAGCGAGGCAATGGAAAACAGTCACTTTGATTGTAAAAACAAAAAACCCCCATAAAAACAGCAGTGAAATAAACAAACCCCACACCAACACACAAATAACTACTTCAGGCTAGATAGGTCAGTTTAATTTAAGCTGTCCATTTTGTATAAAAATACAATAAAACTTTAACATCATCGACCAGCTATAGATATACTCCAATATGTATTTTTTGTCTCGAGAAGGGGACTCTAATGCACATTCAGCTGCAATCATACAAAACATGAAACTTAAGTTTGAGCAGAAATACATCACGCAAGTACAATAACAATGATAATAATAATACATTATCAATGATTTTTAGGATCAGTTTGGGTTTACAGGGAGAAAAGTTCATTTAGTTATGTTGTATTAAGAAATTGACTGCCAAAAGTAAAAACTCAATAAGACCCAACCAAAACCCATCAAATAAAGCCAATCAACCTCGGCTGTGTGAAAAGTGGGTATGTGGAGATTTCAAGGCTAGATTTCCCATGTTTATTTTCCTGTTAAGATAGATAAGAAGGAATGAGGCAGCCAGCATGCCAGTACCTTGTAAGTGTAGATTTAAGAGTAGGAAAGCCAAGAAGCAGTATATCATCCACCAAAACTCCCTGTGTGCATATTGTAAAGTTATGAAAGTATTATGTTGGAGAAGAAATGAAAAGTAGACAAGGTTAAGTCTCATAATATAAAGTAAGTCCAAGGCATCACAGGCATTAAAATCAAATATTCATTTGGAAAGAAAAGGAATACGCAGCAGAGAGCAAGGATATTTTTAAAAAAATTAATAAGATTGACAGAAGGACAGAAAAAGGAGCTTACTACTGATTAGTTACAATGGATATTAGAAAAAATACTACTCTGTAAATAAATCTAAACCAAACTGATTAGAATGTCCTAACCAAATACAATAGCCTTACCTACAGGTCACAATACGCTTGTCTTGTATTTGTATAAGAAAAACACATGAGGATTGGATTGAACAGGCTATTTACATCAAAAAATACCTTGCTGATTTCAAACTAATCTAAACATATATATAGGAAAAAAACACTGAGGACAATTCTCACAAGAAAACCACAATGCAGAGGGAAATGGTTGTCAACAGAAGAATATTGTAGACCAACTCTTAAAGAGCTTTTATTCACAGAAAATACAAAACAAGCAGGTTCAATTTAATTCAGTAACGGCAGTGGTTTTGGGACACATTCAGTCTAGACACTCCAGTCAAAGATACATGTAATACTAACAATCAGTAATCAAAATGACATCTTTGACATGAACCAAGGGTATTAACAATGGGATGAATAATAGCTAAGCATACACACACACACACAAAATCCCACATCAAAAAACTGAATAATCATAATCTACTGATAAAAACATGCCAACAGTGAAGAAGTCAAGAGATATCAACTCATAGTATATGAGTGAATGAAAGTGCTAGCTGAAACTCTGAACTTTAGATTGATTACCTGATTGAGGAGTCACTTCACAATCATGATGAAGAAGAAAATGTAATACAGCCACCAACTATTCAAAGCAATAACCTCAGGCCTGGCACACATCGCTTTATTAAATTTACATTATTTGTATTTCTATTGCTGGTTGTTGCTTTCTTCAAACTTAAATACAAAATTTTTTGACCTGAATAGACATTCTTAAGGAAAGCTTAACAAGCTTCATCACATCTGACTCCACAAATCTTAACTACATCTGACATGAACACCACATTTCACATGGATACTACAAAAGTATATGAATACCAATGAAGACCAGGCAAAATGTTTTGTAAATTTCCTTAAACCAGATAATATGATGCTTAGAGAACTTTTTAGGGGTGCTAGACAATCTGAACGAGCAGTCTTGCTAGTTGTCACTGGGATTTGTACAGCTTCAACATATTATAAACTTGAATGCAGTGTTCACAAAAGATGTGATATCACAGCAAGGCAAGCCAAAATACTGAAGTAAGAAGTTAACAAACCCTTATACTTATACAGTTTACAGACAATGCTCATCAGATTCTAAAATATAAGGAACATTCAATACCACTGACAAAGACCTGGGATATAAACACCAAAAGAAAAGAGAAGACATACACCTTAAGAAAGTGGTTACAATTGCAAAACTAAGTGGAAAACATATACACTCAAATAATTGAGAAGGCCACATAACTAAATACAAGAGACAGAAGCTTCAAGACACTGTAGAACAACAGGGAATAAGACATTAAACAGGACAATAGGCCTATCATGAATCAAACATATACGGCACATTAAAAACTTGATCATAAGGTGCGACTGCTGAACCTGAATAGTTGATACAGGTCTTACTTTAAAAAAAAAAGGAAACAAATCTGTGGAACTTACACCTACACTGGTCACATGTCAACTGAATAAGTAACACAAACTTTGGCATCCTAGGGTCTTCAGCTTGAAAACAATGACCATGGGTAGGGACTATTGAAAGAGGTGAACGGTCTCCTAAAAACTGTACACAACTAAAATCTAGATGAGAGGCCAGTGTTACAGGTCTAACAGGATGGTCCTCGGATCCTCAACGGCTGACTTGATTTTTCGTAAAAATGTCACAGCTTCTCGTCCATCTATCAGTTTATGATCATAAGTCAAAGCCACATACATCATTGGCCTGATCTCCACCTGGGAAAAAAATCAATGATGAAATAAACAATCCTTATGATTTCACTGAATGCCTTTTAACGTCTCACTAGGCTTCTAGTCTGTGAGAACAACCTGTTAGTGAACTGTTATGTGTTGTTTTTGTAGGGAACTTGTCCTGCTAGTAAACTTGGTATATAGTTGCATTTACATATAACTGCGAGAATAAAACTTGCAAATGAAGAAGCCTGAGTTCACGATGGAGACAAAAATATCCAACAATACAAGTTGTTGCTTCAGTACTGCTTTGTTCCATTTCCACTTTTTCCAAATACGGACATGTTTTTGTTTTAATAATGAAATTAAAAGATAACACAGAATTGAACAACATAAACCTACCATAATCTAAAAGAAAGAAATTTAAAAATTGACAAAAAATACCTACTTTTTCAAAAGATATCACTGCTCTAATTCCAGAAATGTGGCTAAACTTTCTGAGCAGTCTCTCAAAATTCATGTGTGGATGGAACAAAGCATTACTGGGTCAATTATAGGCAGGACTGATAACACAATGGTAAGGATTGTGAGCTCATAAAACCCCCAAAGGCAAGCAATTCTAAGCATTTGAAGTGTGTTACTTGGCATTCTTATCCCAGAATACTCATTTATCCCTGGAGAATATTCATTCACTTTTATGTTTCCCAACTTTAAGTACATGGCTTCAGGTAGCTAATGATGTCATGTCACATCACTAGGATGATGTGCCTTACAAAAATGTTCCATCAGAGATGCCCCTGAGAGTTAAACACAAGTCAGAATGGAATGACCCTCTGGGTGCCAACAACATTGTGTATTCCATCAAAGATCCTGACAATAAATCCATCTTATTCTTTCTTCCACTTTCTCTGACCGTTTCTATGATCTGAGGTATAACACTTCAGCTACAAGCATAAGCTTGAAACAAATTTAAAAATTGTTAGTACCGACCTTTCCATTGATGGCCACCGGTCTGTCAAAGATGCCATGCATACCCAAGATGGCTGACTGTGGGGGGTTAATGATTGGTGTACCAAACATAGAGCCAAACACACCACCATTGGAGATGGTAAAGGTACCACCATCCATGTCCTCTATGGCCAAGCTCCCTGCTCGGGCCTGCAGAAAGAGAGGCAGAGAGAACTGACTTGAATTAATATAAAGTTGATCTTCAAGACAGTAATTCTATAAACACAGTCATCACAAAGACAACAAACAACTTCAGCCCCTCCTCCAAAACATAGCAAAGACAAGCAAACATCCCTGATCCTGTGGCAAGTAGGACGTGCATGTAGAAAAATACTTTTGGTTGTTGGAAATAAAAGATTATAGACTTCTTCCTTTTCATTCTTCTGTCATAACTCTTTGTTGTCATAAAAAGCCTTCGGGTTAAAACCCTTTCCAAGAACATAAGGCCTTTGAAGCATACAACCTGCAAAAATGACCCCCTTTCTAGGATACGTCACAAGAAAGAGAAGTCAAATAAAGAGCACGAGACAGATAATTTAACGTGGTCTCTAAAAAATTGAAACATAGAGGAATAAAAATCTCTACAAAACTTGTACCTTTTCTCCCAACTCTGCAATGGTTCTCTCAATGTCTGCATAGTTCATGGTTTCCACATTCCGAATGACGGGTACCACTAGACCCTGAAGACAGCAACAAACATAATGTTTTTTGGAATTTGAGATTGTTCTTGTAAAATGTATGGTCCCTTTCATTCATCTCTTCTTTATCATTTTAATCATTTTCCTTTCTTTTTTGTTTGTCATCTTTCTCAAGGCTGGTATAAATTTAAATTATGCATAAACATCTCACCCTTTTTTTCTTATATTTCTTTAAAAGAACCTTCTCAAAACAGTAATTAACAAACAAAAAATATGTTAATTGTTGGACTGTGTCAATGCATCAATTCTCTGCCTGACTAACGTCTTATCAGAAAAAGAAGAAAAAAACCATCAGGAGTGCAAGGTTCCAAGACGACACTCTTCCAGTAGAAAGAAATAACAATCAAATGCTTTGTAATGCCTGAAAACTGTTATTGCCTACCTTGGGTGTGGCTACAGCAACACTGATGTCAATGAAATCCCTATAGACAATGTCAAGGTCATCAATGACGGCATTCACCACTGGCTGGTCTTGTAAGGCAAATGCAGCGGCTTTGACGAAAGCTGACATGAATCCAAGTTTCAGATTGTATTTCTTGAGGAAGGCATCCTTGTACTTACTCCTCATTTCCATCACATTACTGGCAACATATGTGGAAAAGGTAAAAAAAAGTTTATAAAGAGAATTATCAACAAGCAATACAGATGAATGCCACTTTACAAAATTCATTAGCAAACATTATCATTTAAATAAAATCAAGAGTTTAATCAGACAAAATGTAAAGTGTTCATGAAATTGTGATATGTGAGAAAATATGGTACTGGTTTAATGTATGTTGTTAATCCTTTTCATTTATCTGGGAATTCTTAGCGCAGATTGGTCCTTTCAGTAAAAGGAGAATCAGTTTTCACCTTTTATCTAATTTTGTTGAAATCAAATGCATCTTTTACATTCAAACTACCCATATGGTTGAGGAGCATGTAGGTTTAGTCTTGAAGAGTTGGTAAAAAATGTCAGTTCAAGTAAAAGCTGTCCAAAACACAGGATATACAGATACTACAAGAATAAATGACTATTGGGAAATGGTTCAACTGAGACATGATTAACAGATATACACACATAAGCTACCTCATGTCAATTTCATTGAATGTAGTCAGCATGGCACATGTATTTTGGGCATCCTTCAGTCGCTTTGCAATCCTCTGACGCATTCGGTTCATTTTAACCTACAAACAAATGTAAAAACAATAAGTTTGCCACAGGTAGAACCCATTGCCAAAGCATCATCCACTTTTTAAAATTGCATATGGCACAATACCCTAGCCCACCAATTCACCATCCCTCAAAATTAGAAAGCAAAAATCTTTTGAAAGTATGAAGATACAGACGTGTTTTATATACCATATCCCAAAAGAGCCCCAGACTGGCAGGCCAGTTCATTCAAACACCTTCTCAACTCCCTGTGCAGCACCCGATGGTAAAGCCTGTGAGATGCATTAAACCAACAATATTTCAAGATCTTTCCCATCCTTAGCCCGATATCAAATTTACATCTGAGGATAAGGTGGAGGCTAAAAATTAAATATCTTCCCAAAACATTAATGTGCACAAATAATAAGAAGGCATTTATACACTGCTCATATCCATGGTGTATTCATCTTCATATTTTTTACAATGATATAACATTCCCCTGACCCACAGCAGCACAGAACACTCAGAACAAAATATGCTTACTGTTGGGCATGGATACATTTCTATTTTTTTTTAAATCTGTCTGGAGTGGCCAGGTACTCAGTCCATCAATATACAACTGATGACCTAAGCTTTTGGAGAGATGTGGATGACATACTGCCCATGTAATATTTGTTTATAAACTGTTTTTGGTTTTTCCTGATTGAAGAGTTGACACATAATAAAACATAGATTCCATACGACTTCTTTCTTGTTAAAATACTTTTAAAAAAAAAAAAAAGCTACTAACACTCGTTTGCTTATGGGATACAAGCAGACCTACCCTTTGTTCAGAGCGAGTCCCACCAACAGCCTTTGGAGCACCAGAATCAGTAGAAGGTTTAGCAGGGCCAGTGGCCTTCACTGGAGTCACTGAAGATGTGGGCACTGAAGACATGGGACCTTTGGGAAGGGGAGGGGGTGGAGGGGCTGTGGCAGGGATGGGACCTGCTGTTGATGATGGTGGGGGTGGGAGAGGAGGGGCTTCTGCGGGAGGTGGAGAGATGGTCTCAGAGGTTTTTACAGGGCTTGGACTTGGAGCGTCCTTCTTCTGGGCAGGGGCAGCGCTGGCAGCTGTGTTTGGAGGTAATGTTAGACAGCTTCAGGTTAAGTTGATGGAAAAGTTAGGAGAAGGAGGAGGTTGAGACGAGCAGGAAGAAATCAAGGCAAGGAACTTACAGCCTTAAATTACAGAGAGTATGTTGACATGGGTTTTTGACACACTTAATAGACGTTCTTATGTTCAAAGACATGGAAATGTCACAAAAAAGGAGTGAAAAAAATAGCCATTTACAAGAGAATGTCAGTCAAAACTAAAAGAAAAGCGCAGAAATTTTTTGCTCATTTTAAATCTATCAGGCAAAAAAACATTTAAACAAAAAACCAAATCAGTTTCACTGAATGCACAAATAAAGTATAATAACCCTGGCATTCAAGATTTCACCACATTCTCAACAAATCTGTTCTGAAGGACAATACACACAATATGTTTTTTTCAAGTTCTAGAGTTCACATAGTCTGCAAAATTACAATGCACTTCATGCAGGATGCTACCCATTTTCTTTCACTTTGCTTACCGCCAACTTTCAGTTTGAAGAGATTGGTGCCTGCATTCACTGTGGCGCCATCTTCCACCAAGAGCTCCTCTATCACACCAGCTGCTGGGGATAAGACTGGCATGTTGGTCTGAAAAATGACAATTTTAACCAAAAGTTGTGGTTGATGCAGTTTCTCACAAATATGATTGAGTTGGAAACTGCATTAAATGAAGCAAAAGATTCAACAATTGATTTCCTGCAGCTTTTCCAAAAGATCATAATTTACATGCAGACCTGTAAATCTGTAACATGAGAACTGCATTCTTTTCATTTGACTGATTTGAATTTGGGAGGAAATCCCCTGAAAAGAACATTTTGTTCTCTTTCATACCTAATTCGAAACATATAGGGTCAGGGAGATTATCATGTTTCTCGCAACGATGAAAAGTTCTGAAAAACCCTCTAGATTTATTTACAGAGTTGTAATAAAAAAAATTACCAATTCTTAAACTGTTTTTTTTTTCCAGTCCACATGACCCATGTTTACATTCCTAAATTTCTCTTTTTTACTTTATTCTTATGATGATTGGACATTTTTAAAACCCAGCATCTACCTTTTGACCCACACAACTGCATACTGGAAATATTTCAATCAAGACTCAGATCTAGATCCAAATCCTTAACAGAATACCATCAAACAGGACATCATCCACATGGTACGGGTTTCTTGCTGGTTCTTTAATAAAAGTGCATTCAAATCCAAGAAATGAGTTTACATTATATGATCAGGTATTGATTTTTATTTAATCAAAAATCTTTAACTTCAAGTCCATTAAATTTTTAACGGTACATCAATGAGTTACCTTGTCAGTTTCAATTTCTGCTACCAGTTCATCTACCTCTACACTATCACCTGGAGCTGTAAGAAGAGATTGGTCAATGATAAGATTCATACACCTTTGAGAGACGCAAAATATAACACAGTTAAGCAGGGCCATATTGTCACACTCATTTGATAAATGCTCTACTCATTTTTACAAAACAATTTTGGGCAAGGCACAAAAAATTGTTGTTTTTTTGTAACTTATTGTCTTTGGTTAGGCATGCTTGATTATTTCTATAAATCCCTTATTTAATAACCAAATCCAGTAAAAGTCATAGCAAAATGAAGGAATCGATGTCTAGTATTTGAAAATTGTATTAATGAAAGAATGTCAAACAACGAGTTAGTAATTTATCGAATGAGCATGATGATATTCTATTCCAGATACCAAACTGCTTTCTATTCCACATTTCTTTCAAAATGGCCTGCTCATTTTTAAATTTCTATGAAGATTTATCAAAATCAGTAAACAATAAAGTCAATGATTGTTTCATTAGTCATGAGTCTGGTGAAACATCCATTTATTAAAGCAAAAAAAATTCTGAGATTTTACATAGCATTAAATCCACTAAATGTGCTCATAGTGCTTTACAGGTGTTCCACGACAGGCCTTTTCAACCAAGTACCTTCTTCACTCCATGTGGAGTATACAGAGATGCAGTCATTTTACAGGCGCACTTCCTCTAGCATACTGACAATATCCTCCTCTGCCTATGGTCAGGTACTCAATATCACCTGAGTGGGTTGAGGAAATGTATGTAAGTAGCATTTCCCAAGGACTACACAGAGTCACAGTGCAGCACGGCCTCAAACTCGGAACCTTGTGGTTACAAGCCCAAAGCTTTGACCTCGCAGCCACACAACTAGAAGGCAATCCCAGGCACAAAAAAACTGAGAGGCTTGTAACCCACCTGGAATAAATTAATGTGCCCAGGTAGCAGTGATCCTATTTATCAATGAAAAGAAGTACCATATACAAGATTCTGACCATTTTTTGTATTCCTACATTGCCATGTTGTTATTCATTTCTAGAGACTGAAATGAATTCCATCTGAACTATTTTTCCCATCTAGTTGTCAGGTGCCCAAACACTGTGAAAGACAAAGGAAAACAAACCTTTCTCCCATCGAATGTCTCCTTCCGTCACCGATTCAGCGAAATTTGGGGCTGGTACCACTCTGATTTCATCACCTGGAAAGAGGATATGGATATTATAAATCTGTAGATGGACCTTTTGTGTGTCAAAATATTGTGTAATCAGTACACAATTAGTATTGTGTAATCAGTACACAATTATTATGAATGTGTAACATGTAGCATTGATGTTTTCAACAAATAAAGTGAAAGCATGTCGATATATCATATGCCAGAAAAGATGGAGGGAGTAAAAAGACAATTCAAGCAAACAAAATTATTAATGGGATATGATTACACCAGCAACAAGGGGTCAGGTTACAATTGTTCTGAGAAGCGTGACAAAGGAAAAGGATTGATTTGTGGGCATTTGTTACAAACATTAACACCAGGTAGTGGCCACTCAGACATTCCCTGAAAGTCTAATAAATGATATTCCATCTAATTGCATTAAAAACATGTAGAACAAAATAATTGCCCATAAACTCTACTCAAAGACGGTAGTGTATCACATCCAGTGCCCAGAAAGGAGGGGAAAAAGAGAAAGAGGAAGAAAGAGAGACAGAGAGAGAGAGAGAGAGAGAGAGAGAGAGAGAGAGAGAGAGAGAGAGAGAGAGAGAGAGAGAGA